>JAQQSW010001734.1:0-16326 GCA_028646575.1 Pseudocheirus occidentalis
CTTTGGGCATAGTTCCAGATTGCCCTCCAGAATGTTGATCATTAATTTCATCATCGTTAAGGTTATCAGTGCAAATGTACAACTCTTCTGTATTTTGTTGTCTTGGAGACTTACCTGGGGGGCATTAAAAAGCTAATTGTTTTAATTTTTATTTCAAAGGCAGATCTTGAACCCAAATTTCCCAGACTCCCACCCTTTATCTATTATTCCACATTACTGGAATTATCTCCTCACACTCTCACAATAACAACAACTGTTGTTATTGTAAATCCAATTTGAATTATTCTATCCAACACAGTGGATAGAATACCAGGCCTGAAGAAGACACGTCATTGTGAATTTAAATCTGACCTCAGACTCTTACTAGCTGTGTGACTCTGGGCAAGTCACAAAAACACCATTTGTCTAACCTGACAGAGGGTTGTCAGTCAAGGCCTTATCAAACAACAACCAGAGAGGATCAATACTAGAAAGGAAGTACCACTGGCAGTCTATCTTAGGGTGATATACTTTTTTCCATGGCATCTCACAAAATAACCTGTGAAGATAAGGAAGGCTTGTCATCCTTCTCAGCTGAAAGTATACTTACTCCCAGTTCCTGGACTCACTGCAAGACTAAACTTGTGATTCCTTTGGCATAGGGAACTCCTAGGTCAGGAAACATTCTCTGCTTGCACCAAATGACACATTCTCTAAAATTTATCAGCCTAGTACATTACAAGATTGTGACTTGTTCAGGGTCACCAAGTCGTTATGTGTCAGAGTCACGAATTGAACTCGGATTCCTCAGATCTGAATCTAGCTCTCTGTCTAATGATCAGGGATCCTCAACCTGGGGTTCATGATTAATACACACATACTATAAATATGCACACACATACACATACACATACACACATATATAAGTGTGCATTTCTGTATTGTAGTGCAGCTAAGTGGCACAGTGGATAGACTACCAGGCCTGAAGTGAAGAAGACGCGTCCTTGTGAATTCAAATCTGACCTCAGACACTTACTAGCTGTGTGACTCTGAGCAAGTCACCAAAACCCCATTTGTCTTAGTTTCTCATCTGTAAAATGAGCTTGAGAAGGAAATGGCAAACCACCCCAGTATCTTTGCCAAGAACACTCCAAATGTGGTCATGAAGAGTCAGAAATGAATAAAATAACTAAACAATGATAATGTTTGTGTATCATATAAAAACATAGCTGTATATATAATCTTCTATACATATATTCTATATACGTAATGCACATTACACATATAGTAACATGATATATGTATGTATTGTATATATTACTCTATATTAAATTTACTATATAATATATATTGCTTAACTACATGTTATATAATATAGATTACATTGAAAGTACACACACACACATATATTAATATGATTGATTTTCTTTGTAACCTTATATATTGCAATTATACATTTGAAATAATTATTCTAAAGGTTGGAAAGGCTTCCCTAGATATTACCCAAGCAGTTCAAAATTCCCATCAAAGGATTAAGGAATCTTGGGAACTCCGCCTTTCAAATTCTCTGATGTGGAATGTTAAGGGAAAAATCCAGAAAGTACTTAGGATCATTTATCTTTAGGCAACTAAAAAGTATTCATGAGTAAACCACTTTATGAGACATTGGTATATTTTCAGTCAATTAACATAGAGGAACAAGGATTTGGACTTTCTCTATCTCCCTGACCCACCCTACAATCCATTCTTCTGTCAGCATTACAGGATCCTTTTGAGATAGGCTTTAAGTAACAAGATGAGTGGGTTCTTTGTGTCCCATGCTTGTGTAAATTCAATGTCAAGAAAAATACTTCAGAGTAAGAGAAATGTGAGCCAGTGTGCACTGATCACCCTTCTCTTGTCCTAAGATTTGGGATGTTAAATTATAGGGGAAAATTGTACAATTTCCCAGTTTATTGTTACATTTTAAAATGATTTTTTACCAGTATCTTCCCTTTCAAAAGATTCATGATATATCAAGATGTGGAGTTCGGCTTAATTCCTAGGGTCATTGAAGACAACAGATGGCCCCTTGGAAGGTCTGATCTGAACTAATCTTGCTGCCAATCAGCTCAAATTTTAATCAGAGATGTTTTCTATATGAAACTTTTTCAGCAACAGTCAAAAAATATTCATTCATTTTTAGTTGATTCAAGGTTTTTTCCTTAAGGATCTGAGGCACAGTGAGCAAAATCCAAACACTGACTCCCTAGGCAGAAGACCTGAGTTCAAATGTCCTTCTACAACCTATAAGACTCTGGGCAAATCTTGTAACCTACCTGGGCATTGTTCTTTTCAGCTTGAGGCATTTTGGTGTGGTGAAAGGATATGGAATTTGAATTTAGAGGGCTTGGTTCTTTGCCCTTCTCATTGGTTTAAAGCATTCTGGGTCTTTGTTTCCTCATTTGTAAAATGAAGGCTAGCATTAAGTGACTTCCAATGCCACTTTTAGCTTCAAATCCAGGATCCTATCCATCACTAAAGCATTTATATAGTACTATGTGTCAAGAACTGGGCTGTGACATGGATCATGGGCTCCCAGATTTGAAACTGGAAAAGACCTTAGAAATTATTGAATCTAACAGTGTCTTCTCTCACCCCTTCATGCATGCACACCCACACACAGGCACACGTAATTTAAGGATGAAAAAATAAGAGATATTAAATCACTTGTCTAAGGTCACACAAATGGCAAAGAACACAGAGAGAGTTCAAACGCAACCTACAGGCAGAATACCATAGGAGATAGAGTACTTGGCTCAGTCAAGAAGTCCTGGGTTCAAATCTTGCCTCAGACCCTTATTAGCTATGTGACTCTGGACTAATTGCTGGACTTCTCTTGGCCTCAGTGTCTCATCTATAAAAGAGGTAGCACTCAATTGCCTCTAAGTCCCTTCTAGTTCTAAAGCTATGATACATACCACTCTAGCCCCAAGTATAATGTGCGTGCCGCTACCTCAAGCTGCCAAATGTATTGTCAACAACTTCTGGGAGCAGACTTCAAAATGATAGCTAGGACATGAACAGGACATCCTCAAAGAACCAGAAACAATCAGGAAGGATTTGCATATAAGTTGGTCAAATCTCCATTATCACAGTGATAAACCAGGTGGGAAAAATATGACAGTGAGGGGGAGTAGGATAACTTTATAGTAAGTTGGGCCATGGGAGAAAGCAAGAACTTCCTACTTCAATTTTTTGAGGGGAAGTCTCTAAAGGATGAATATTTTTTGAACCCCATTTTCACATTTAGAGTTTGGGGTGACTAGAAAAATATAGTGAGATGTGTATGTCTTTCTACAGAACAAAGGAGTGGGAAGGGCAAACTAACAAAAGCACCAAACTGTAGGAATAAAGTTTCTCCCACCCTCCCAAGCTCCCTTCATTCTCCTTCTTTTTGCAGGAGTCTTATGAGCAGCACCTTCAGGTACAGCTAGCAAGGCTGCCTTGCCACTGACAGCTCTGAACTTTTAGCTTGTGAATCAATTAACCTTAAAACTTAAAAAAAATCTTAGCAATCTTCCAAAACCCAAAAAGTTTCCTCTTAACATTTCTTTTCTGGCCAAATGGCAGCTCTTATACAAACAAAGACATTTCGACTTGGTACTAATTACTCTCTAACTCTTAATCACTGACTAATTACTTCTATTTGAAACAGACTTTTTCAAGTGTTCTTGGAGAAGTCAGTAGGAGTGCTGTCTGAAGTGCAGGTGATGGTTTTGGGAACAGAGGAAAGTCAGAGGGGAACTTAGGTCATTTTCTCTTTGGCTTGGCCCAACTCAAGGGTTGCTGGTTTGTTTATTTTGGACAAAACAAGCATCCTCTGAAAAGCAGTGCTGTATAGTGCATAGCAGGATGACTGGGATCAGGAATACATGGTTTTGAGTTTTTCCTTTAACATATGCTAGTCATGTGATGCTGGGCAATTGACTTCTGTGGGCCCTTATTTATTTTATATATAAAGTGTATGTGTATTACAAAGGGAGAAGAGGAAAAGATTTGGTGTATGTATATACAGATATACATATGCATTCTCTCTCTGTGTCTGTCTCTCTCCCTCTCTCTCTCTCTCCCTCTCTCTCTCTCTGTCTCTCTCTTTCTCTCTTCTCTCTGTCTCTCTCTGTCTCTCTGTCTCTCTCTGTCTCTCTCTCTCTCTCCCTTCCACACAAACTCACACACACACACACACACACACACACATATATCGCATGCATGCACCTGTGCCAACATATATAATCTCTCAAATTCCTTCTAGTTTGAAATCTGTTATCCTGTGTAAAATAATGTCTCCAGAGCTTAAAGGGTCCCCAGGGGTCACCTGGCCCAACACCTTTATTTTACAGGTAATGAAACTGAAACCCTGGGAAGTTCAGCGGTGTCATGATGTCACATGGGGAGAAAGGGTAGTGAATGCATTAGGCAGTATTAGAACCCAAAGAGAGCAGAGGAAACAGACATTTATTAATATTATCTCATTTGAGCCTTATAACAACACTGGGTGGAAGGTGTTATTATGACTGGCATTATACAGGTGAGGAGCCTGAGTCAGATCGAGATTAATTAAGGGACCTGCTCAGGGTAACAGAGCTAGGAAGTGTCCCATTGGGGTTCTCTGTGATGTTCCAATCTTTCTTGTATAGTTTTCTGTATATTCTTGCCACCTTTTATTAATCTTTTCTACTTCTGTTGAGTCCCATTTTTCTGCCCTTTTCCATACCTATTTTTGCATGACATCTTTAATTTTCTTTTACAAATTTTTTTATCTTTAATTTTCTTGAAGAGATCTCTTATCTTTCCCACTTTGTTGTTTTGTTCTATTTCTTTGCATTGCTCATTTTCTTCTTTCCTCGGTATTCTTTGGAATTCTGTATACGGTTGCTTTTCTCTTCAACTTTAACTTTCCTTCTTTTCTCAGGTATTTGTAAAGCCTCATCAGACAGTCATTTTGATTTCTTGATCTTCTTTGGGATTTTTTTTCGTTGTTGCTGCCTCCTGTACAATATTGGGAACCTCTATCCGTAGTTCTTCAGGCAATCAGTTTACCAGATCTAATCCCTTCAATCTATGCATCACTTCCACATCATATTCATAAGGTATGTTACTTAAGTTATACCTATATGATCTTATAATTTCCACTCTTTTCTTCATTTTAAGTCTGAATTTTGAAATAAGAAGCCATGATCCTCAACTTACCATCCTCAGTCACGGTTCCAGGTCTTGTTTTAACGGACTGTAGAGCTTTTCCACCTTTGACTGCCAAGTATATAATCAGTCTGATTTTGCTTTTGGCCCTCTAGTGATGCCCATCCTAGGTTTGCCTTTTGGGTTGTTGAAAATGAGTGTTTTCTATAAACAGTCAGTTATCTTGACAAAACTTGATTAGTCTCCGCCCTTCTTCATTTCCTACTCCAAGGCCAAACTTGCCTATAATTCCAATTATCTTTTGATGTCTTATTTTAGCATTCCAAACCCCATGATAAATATGACATATTCTTGGTGTTATTTCTGGAAAATGTTGTTAGGTCTTCACAGAACTGCTCACCTTTAGCCTCTGGCATCAGGGTTGGAGCCTAGATTTGTATTACTGTGATACTGAACAGATTGTCTTGGATTTGGGCAGATATCATTCTGTTATTTTTGAGATTGTACTTTTCTCACCTTTTTATTGACCATGAGGATTATTCCATTTCTTCTAAGGCATACTTGCCCACAGTGGCATATGTAATGATCATCTGAAGTAGGTTCACCCATTCCCATTTATTTAAGTTCCCTGACACCCAGGATGTCGATATTTAATCTTTCCATCTTCTGTTTTTTGACATCTAGCTTATATTGGTTAATAGATCTTACATTCCGGGTTCCTGCACACTATTGATTTTTATAGCATTGGGGTTTTCTTTTGTCCCCAGACACATCTGCAGCTGACCTTCAGCTTTGGCTAAGGTTCTGAAGCTACTTTCATCTTCTTCTACCCTTTCCTTAGAAGCACATTGGATACCTTCTGACCTGAGGGGCTCTTTGTCCACTGTCACATTTTTTACCATTTTAATAGTGCCCATGGGATTTTCTTTGTAAAGATACTGGCATGGTTTTCCATTTCCTGGTCCAGTAGATCATCTTTTGTGAGAACTCTCCACTAGGACCTATTGGTTTTGTGAAACCCTTCATGGCATAGCTCATAGTATCATTGAGTTATACAAGTCTTTCCATCATAACAAGGCAGTGATTGAAAGGAGCTAAAGGACCATATGACACATAGTTTTAAAGCTGAAAAGTATCTTCGAGCTCATCTAGTCCAGCCCCTTTATTTTGTAGATGAAGAAACTGGGATCCAAGGAAGATATGACTTCCTCAGTGTCAAACAGGTAGCAAATGGCATGAGTGATTTGAACCATGAATGGACAACGCACCAAGGTTCTTTCACTCCAGATCTAGTATTATTTTTACTGTTCTACATTCAATCCAGAACCAAGGCTTTACCACAGATCCTCAAAGAAGAACGGTCTAGTAAAAGATAGCTTCATGAAGGAATAAACATTTTGACAGTACCAGAGAAAGTTAAGCATGAAAAAAACATGAGAAGGAAACGTTAGGCTAATGGGAAGGAGAATAACCTTCTGCCTTAAAACTCTCATTACACACACACACACACACACACACACACACACACATATATTTTAATTCTCATCTATTCTCAGTAGACTGTCCTGTGGGGAAATAATTCTGTGAATCTTAGCCAACCTCCAACCAGCTCTTTCCATGTTGAGGAAAAGTCTTGAAATGTTACTCTCATGGCAGTTTCAAGTTATGTGCCTCCCCTCCCCAAGTTAATCCTTTTCAAGATCTGGGTGCCAATTGTATTTATTATGTATATTAATATATTTGCTACAGAGTGAAAAAAATCCATAATTGCTACTCTGTGGACTTATGAGTGGCAAGAAATGTTGTCAACAAAATAGACCTGACTTTCTCCCACATTTTGCAGAGTATGGGAAGGACCCCTTCCCCTGCATTAGAATATATGCTCTCTGAGGTCAAGGCATCTTTCTCTTTTGTATTTGTATGCATACCATTTAACACAGAGAAATCATTTGCCAAATACCCACTATTTATTAGGAAACTGAGGTCCCAGGACAATTAATGACTTATTCAAAGTCACATAGGCAAAAGGTCCAGAAGTAGTATTTGAACACAGGTCCCCTCACTTCAGAATCAGTACTTTTTCCACTCTAAAACACTGCCTCCTACCATCAGAATAGCCATTCCTGTAAAACTTTGTTTTCTACACTGCAATCTACTGCTGTTTTTGAAATTGCATTTGATTCACATTTCTCTTCTGCCAACTCTCATCACAACTCATGCCTCTGACAGCTAGGATGACCGATCACAGGGGTGAAGTATAGACTAAAAGATATTTATGGCTGAGATTTCAAGTAAACATTTCATCTTTGATAGATAAGCTGCAGGGATATAAGCATTGCATTGCCCCTTTGTTATAATGCAGTGGGTAAGAACACCTCCTTTGTTAAAAAGTGGAAAGAACAAAGAAAATAAAGAATTTCAATATCACATCCATAACTTAGAAGAATTTGACTTACAATGGTCTAAGTAATTTTTAGGATTCTCTGGCAGACACACACACACAGAGATCGATTCAGGTGTGATCCTGGTATCTCTGACATGAAAGTCTTTAGTGAGATTTTCTGGAGATTTTCACACTTTTCTTTGTCATGGTTCCTGTCTCTAAATCTGCTAAATGAACTCTACTGAAAAGTATATCCCCCACCTACTATTTGCCCAATATTTTCACAATTCATGGAAAAATTCTAAATACTGAGAACTTTACCACACTCTCAGTATCCATACCACTATCAGTCTAGTTGCTGCCCCTGAATTTGGGGGTCACCGTTGATAGTTACTGATAGGAGGAAAGTTCACTGGCAGCAGTCTTTCCCCCTCATAGCCTGCACTGCCCCTCCACTAACAATGATCACCGCTGACATCATTCAAGTACTAGAAGATTGAAAAAAAGGGCTTTGTCTCATTTGACCTCTCAACAACCCTGGCACACATATACTGCTAGTATTATTATCCTTTGAAAGTCTCAAAAGGCTCTATTGCTTTTATTATTATATATAATAATATTTATTATAATAAAATGCTTTTATTATTATTCTAAAGAAGAAACTAAGGCTGATAAAAGTAAAGCCACTTGTCCATAGTAACGTAGATAGCATCTATCCCATGTGGAATTCAAGCCAAAGTCTTTCTCATGCCTCAACTTGCTCTCCATGATCTCCATGCTACTCTTAGCAGCCTGTTCTAAGATGTCCCATAGGATTTCTTTTGTAGTTGAACCAACAGGTGATTTTGATAGCCATTATCTCGGCCTTATTTATTGAAAAGGGATCAAGTTCTCCCTGTAGATAGTGGCTTAGGACCTGATACTGGAAGGAGAGGATGGGGCCAGAATGGGACTATAAGAACTGTAGCTATGGTGGGATGAAGAAAGCTTTATTTCAGGGTTCCAGATTTAGAAGATGACCAGCCTAGTTCTTACCTTGATAATTAGGTTCCTCACCCAGTTAAATAGAGATGCTGGAAATGTGTTAAACTCTCCATGTCCTCAGAGAGTAGACTGCACCCCTAGCTCCAGCTCTCTCAGGGACTACAATCACTCAGTGTTTAGGAGATGTGTTTTACTGAGAATTTAATCAATCCAGTTCAGCTCTGGAGCCCCCAACTACAGAAAACTTCCTCCTCATTTCCTTGAGCCTTAGCAAATGCACCCAAATCATAGTGGTGCTGACAATTTACAGAAAGAGAAAGATGTATGTATGTAATACACATATGTTATACATAGGCATACTTGTAATACATGTCTCTGTCCATTCATATATGCATAGTTGGGGATGTATGGCTGCATATGCATATGTATGCACAATGACCCATCTACTAACACTCATGTATATTTGTGTATATTAATACATATATGCAAGTCATATTGTGTGTATATACATGTGTGCAGGAGCACAATGAACATGTATAAATGCATAGATGATACTGGAAGATGATATATACACATGTACACACTTCCATGTGCATATACACATAAATACATATGTGTATGTCAAACAACATAGCATACCTCATCTACAAAGTGGTTTTGTTTCTCTGCATGTGTATGGATATACACATATAGATATACAAGCACAATATGCACACACATGCACACTAATCATGATATGTAATATATAATATACATGTATATGTGTTATATACATGTATATATACAATATACACACATATACAACATATATATAATATACACACATATATATATACTTATACATATGCATACACATCTGAATATACATATGTGATACTAGGTAGCAGACATGTATACATATATACCCATACTTCTGCAAATCCATATATGCACATATAAAAGCCACTTGATTGATGTATGCTGACATTTGACATACCCACACACATGCATATATCAATCATCAAGGGCCTTTGAAGGTTCCATCTTCTCTCAGATCCAATTGGTTCCTGGTACGGCATACAGATTGCTCCACACTCGGTAGCTCTAGGGAAGACAAAGTTTGCTTTGTTTAGTTTCCATAGCTACTCCTTTTCTGAATTGGCAAAGCCATGCAGTAATGATCTGTACCCAACATCGTAGTCCTCCTTGTAACACAACCAGTCTTTAGATGAAGGCTTAGGAACTTGGCACCCAAGACCTCTCTCAGCATAGGGCATAGACTCTGGATCTGCTGTCTATCAGAACTTCTAAAGATTGGCACTTTTCCATCAGTGTCACTGGGAGGGCCTCCGACTGCGTCTTGCCATTGTTAGCTGTTCTTGTAGATCAGTGGCATAGAGAAGGGAAGGCCAGATACAGAGAAACTCTCTCCACTCTACTCTTCATTGTCTCCTCTTTTCCCTTACATCTTACTGAGAGCACTTCATGGTCCTTTATCATGTCTACACAGTCTTACCACTTTTCAGTCCCTAGTCTATTCAGCTTGTACAATAGAGGCATTTCCCTCTTCCTTTGAATCTGATCGGGTCTACTGGCTATTCCTCTATCACCACTGGGCAAGTCCGACCAGGCAATCAGAGCCCTGCTATTTCTCAGAACAGGGTGGAAAAAGGGAGGGAGCAGATAGAAAATAAAAGGGTGATACTTTCTCCCCAAATATGTACAGAGCCCTGAAAATACCCAGGGTGCACCTGAGCTTCTGGGAACATATATCACAAGTGTTCTAACATCATATAAATAGTTCATGGATAAGCATCCTGAATTAAGAGCACAGTGTTGATGCAGGTAGACCATACATGGCATTGACCTTAAAATTATGTGTAACTATCATTAGTCTTATCCTATTTATTTGCCACTCTTTTTTTAAAAGACCTTAAGCCCGTCACAACCTTTTAATTTTTTAATTTTTATTTTATTATTATTTTTACCTTTTGGAGGGGGGAAGGTCGGGCAATTGGGGTTAAGTGACTTGCCCAAGGTCACATGGTTAGTAAGTGTTAAGTGTCTGAATCCGGATTTGAACTCAGGTCCTCTTGACTCCAGGGCAGGTGCCCTATTCACTGTGCCGCCTATCCACCCCTGTTTGCCACTCTTGACAGAGGTGTTATATATGGGCTGCCTTTAAGCCTTTTGTGTACATGTTCTGCTGAGTACCCATCTTGGGATTGTTGTCTAGGACTTTCTCAGGCTCCCTAGGTCTTATCCAAACCTTGTGCTCCCAGTTCTTTGTAGTAAATAACCTTTCTGTGTTCTAGAGGTTAGAGAGCCTCTTTCTTACCTTGCTCATCATTTTATTTGTTCTCTGTATTCCTTGATTTACTGCTTCTGGGTATTTCCTGGGTTGTAGTCATGCAGCAAACAGAGCTATGCACTGAAAAGATTACGCATTTTAATTTGACAAGTTTTTATTACTTGCTATATTCTAGGTAGCTAGGAATATAAAGATGAAAGAAAAAAAAGAAAATCAGCAAACAAGAAGAAAAATACAAGATAAGGGTAACAAAAACAAAGAAGGAAATAAAGAAAATGAAGAAGTTTCATTTGAAAAGAAATTTGTATTCTACTGGGGCAAGGGAGGGAAAAAGGACAGACACATTTAGGTAGGTAAAAATACTTTATATACAAAGTAATTAGAGGAAGCATGGGAAACTGAGGGGTCTACAAATTTCATATGGGAGGTAGCATCCAGGTTTAGGCATGAAAGGATGAAAGGGAGCCAAGGGTTCTGAAAAGTACAGAAGGGAATGTATTCTGTATTGGAAGGGACAATCTATACAATGTCAAATAGACAGGAGAAGGAATGGGGTATACAGAGCAGAGTAGGACAAATTCTTTGGAAGGTGGAGTTCATAAGGGAAACTAATGTGACATCGGTGTGGAAAGATGGGCTGGAGCTTCATTATGAAGGGTTTTATATGTAGAATTTAGAGACATTTGTCTTTCATCCTCCAGGCAATAAGAAGCCATGGAAGCCTCTTGAGCAGAGGCAGGAAAAGTAGCTGTATCAATTTTAGCAGCTGTGTGGAAGCTGAATTATAAGTGGAAGATATTAGAAGCAGATAATCCAATTAGAGACCTTTTGCCATCATCTAGGCAAGATGTAGCCCAGGAATATTGGAATTCATTTATGATCCAAATACTTCCCCCCAATCCTAAATTGGATTGGAATTCCTTAGAATGAAGTCTCAAGAAAGGATTTCTTCCATTCCTGAGCTTGGAGATAAGAAAGGAGGAAGAGGAGTAGGGATTGCCAGATGGAATGGTGAGACCTAGGAAATCAGTTTATGCTTGGCAAGGGATCCTCAGTGGTTAAGGTTTGGGAGTCAGACTGAAATCTTACACTCTGAAATAATGTTGGCTAAGCTGAGAGCCCTGGCTGTTGGACGCCACATGCATAGAATGAAGAATAGACTATAAAGTCCCATCATTGAGCAGTGATTTTTGTCAGTCACCAACATCATACCTCACCATATGTCAGAGCTAGAAGGGATTTCAAGTTCTATTTAGTCCAACTCTAGATGAACCAGAATCCCCTTACCAAATATCTGAAAATGATGGTACAAAGTGAAAGAAAACAGGAAATACCATAATCTTCTTCTGATCTAATCAAGCCTCACAGAAAAGTTGGTTTCCTTCCCTCCTTTGAGAGTTTCCTAAAAATTTACTTCCTTTTCTCACTAGTATGGGGTCTTATAGTAGAGGATGGCAAACTTGTGCACAGCTTTTCTGGGTGTCCACATCAACTTCAAATTCATATCTTATGGGACTCCATGATGTGTTTTCTTTTATCATTACACCAAAGAACCCACTAGATCAGAGGAAAAGAAATTTACTTAAGTATTATGTTAAATAAAGCAGCAATAAACCATTTGACCCATAAATCTGAAGTATTTTCAAAAACTGTCCAAAATGAACAATTTCTGAAACCTAAAATCCATGATTCAGTTTTGTTAATTTAGTATTATGTAATTTTTAAACTAAAAGAGTCCTTAGAAGTTATTTATTCCAAACCTCTTATTTTATATATGCAAAAATTGGAAGCATTAATGGGCTTGACCAGTACCACATCAGTAGTGACAACATAGAGATTAGAATCTGTATTTCATTTCTGTCACATCAGTATTTTCCTTCTCCATGACATTGACTTTAATGCCATACAACAGATATGAGTGTCTCATACTTCTGTAGCTTGTAGACCAAGAAAAATTCAATAAAACAAGAGCAACAAGAATTACTCCTGGTGTTATGGTCATGATTATTATCTTTGTTGTTTTACTTAACTAAATACAATCATTGAAAAATAAATCCCCCTTATAGAGTTGTCCAAGATTGTTCAAAGGCAATTTTGTGGTTACTATAGTAAGACTATATTTTAGAGAGATTCCCTGTTTTTTTTGTCATATACTAAATAAATAGCATTCTAGGGATCAAAGATGGGTCCTTCTGTGAGGCTGGGGTAATTTAGATCATTTCTGCCACTGGGTTGAATTGGCACTGGATAGCAATGATAATCATAATGATTATTGTGACAAATATATGTTAAATCTAATATGCAATTAGTATTGGATTTGTACATCTTTACTTTGTGGTTGAAATAGTGTGTGTGTTATTGCAAGATGGTCAGCTGGTGTTCTCTACTGATAAGCCTATGATGTCAGATGTAGAGGAAGCCTCTAAGAGGTATGGGGCAGTGTCTGGAAGACCGATGGGTAGAAATGCATAGGAAGAGAAAGTGGATGCTATCAGGATGGCCTTATAGCATTAGTGATATATACATATATGTATGTATGTATATGTACACATCCATATAATGCATATACATGTATGTATGTGTATGTGTTCTGTGTGATTACAATTCTCCTTCTCTTCCTCTTTCTCCTCCTCCTCCACTTCTTCTTCTTCTTCTTCTTCTTCTTCTTCTTCTTCTTCTTCTTCTTCTTCTTCTCCTCTCTCCTTTGTTTATGAATCTCCTCATCTCTATCTGTGTCTATTTGTATAGGTGGCTATACACACAGAGATAAATATTCAATGAATTAGATATGAATATATTCATGCAGACATATGCATACTTATGGATAAAAATATATAATATGCATAATATGTGATTGTAATTCTAAAGAATTGGATTTCTGTGTTTTCTTTTCTATCAGTTATCATGATATAGTAATGTAATGATCAGTGCATTTTGACTCAGAGTACCCAAGCTATGAATTCTAATTGCTGTGTTAGTAAGGGTTTCTTCCTTAATACCTTTGGAACTCTGTTGCCTTATCTCTGAAATTAACGACTGATTAGATTACCTCAATATGTTTATCAGATCCTGATTGTTGGACATCGGGCGATTTTTTTTGCTTTTGCTACTATGAATAAAAACTATAGGGCATCCAGTTTCTTGGGGGAAAGACAGTAAAGAACCAAATTTTAGAGCCATTTTAATACATTGGTTATCCCTTCAATGCTCATACTCCCGGTGACCTTTAAACCCTCCAACATTAGCATCATAACTAACTTTTTCTTTGTTCTTCTCTTGTAAGAGTCTTTGACAAGTAGACAATTTTTAAAAATAATTTGGCAAAGTGTGACTAATGCAGTATAAAAGAAAAGATTTCCTATTTCCTTTTTCAAAAGGGAACAAATGCATAGATGGAGATAAATTCTGAAGTGACTGTAGCTTAGGAGGTGGTAAAGAATGAAAGCTGGTGCAATGTCAGTCAGCTGTGAAAGTTTATTAGGGATTCTGTCTTCCTCAAAGCAACATTAAGAAATACAGAATGTCACTCATAATGGTAAAAATATGGAGAAATAAGATACAGTGTGGCACTTGGCTCCAAATGATTAGGAGCCATCTCAAAAGGAAGTGACAAATGTAATTTCAAGAAGGAAAATATGTATTAGCCCACAATGATAAGTCGTTTACAAGATAGATTTATTAATGCTGGTGATCTATGTGTTACAATGACTCCATACATTTGTAATATCCTGAATAAATAAGGAACATGATGAGGTTAAGAAAAAAAAACAAAAATAATAAAACAGAAATAAACACCAAGGTTAAAAAGAAGTTTCATTAGAAATCAGTGACAGGTAGTTAACGCTTACTAAATGACTATACCTTCCTTTTTCCATTCAGTATTAGCTCAGCTCCCTAGGAAAAGGGGATTATTTGTTCACTGTGCTCCCTTCTAAAGCCTTTTGGATACCTCTATTTCATTCTTGTTGCATCCAGGGAAGAATGAGCTCTTGAAATAATTTCTAAAGTACTTGCACTGAATTTTTAAAAAAACACTTACTTGTATTTTAGAATTTTAATTTCCAAATATATATCTTCTCTATCTTGACCCATGGTACTCTTGGCTAATTTTTTTGACCTCAGACATTTAACAAATGTGTGATCCTGGGTAAGTCACTTAATTTCTCTCAACTGCAGTTTCTTCCTCTTTAAAATGGAAAAAAAAGTTTTTTAAAAAAGTTTTTTCCTCTTTTTAATAACAGTGTCAAACTTCTAGGGTTGCTAAATAAATTACCCCACATATCATCTATCTTTTATGGTTAAATTCCTTGAGGACATCTATAATTTATATTTCTGTTAACTTTCCTCTCATTACCTTCTTAGTTTCCTATAGTTTGGCTTTTAACCTCAATATTCATCCTAAACTACTCTTTCCAAAGTTACAATTTCTTTTTAAAAAATAGTATTATTTCCAACTACATGACAACACAATTTTAAACATTCATTTTTAAAAGATTTTGAGTTACAAATTTTTCTCCCTCCCTCACCTCCCCTCTTCCTTAAATGGTAGGCAATTTGATACAGGTTGTGTGTGTGTGTGTGTGTGTGTGTGTGTATAAAACATGAAAAAGAATAAAGTAAGTAAGAAAAAATATGCTTCAATCTGCATTAGAGCCCATCAGTTCTCTGATAGAATTTTTCTTCATGAGTTCTTTGTACTTGTCTTGGGTGATTGAATTGCTCAGAAAAGCTGAGTTAGCTGGTTATCACATAACATCCCTGATACTATGTATGTTTTTCCAGTTCTGCTCATTTCATTTTGCATCAGTTTGTACAAGTTTTTTCCAGGTTTTTCTGAAATCTTCCTGCTCACCATTTTTTATGGAAGAGTAGTATTCAATTCTGTTTATTTGCCACAGCCTGTTCAGCCATTCCCCAGTTGATGGGCATCCCCTCAATTCCCAAACATTTGCCACCACAAAAAGGGTTGGTATAAGTATTTTTGCACATTTAGATTCTTTTCCCTTTTTTATGATCTCTTTGGAATATAGACCTAGCAGTGGGGTTTGGGGATTAAAGGGTATGCATAACTATGTCCTTTGGGCATAGTTTCAAATTACTCTCCAGAATGGCTGGATCAGTTGACAATTCCACCAGTAGTGCATCAATATCCCAATTTTTCCATATCCTCTCCAACATTTATAGTTTTCCTTTTTTTTTTAAATCACATTAGGCAATCTGATAGGTGTGAGGTGGTACCTCAGAGTTCCTTTAATTTGCATTCTCTAGTCAAAAGTGATTTAGAATACTTCTTCCTATCCTATAGATATCTTTTTTTTTAAATTTTAATTTATTTTCTTGGTTACATCATTCATTTCCACAAGGTTTTGAGTTACAAATTTTCTCCCCTTTTTGTCCCTACCCCCCAGCCCAGAACATTGATCACACTGTAAGACCCCTCCCACAATCTGTTCCCTTTTATGCCCTCCTCCAACACCTCTCTAGCTTTCTAGCAGGGTAGGGAGCTCCT
>JAQQSW010001735.1:0-16325 GCA_028646575.1 Pseudocheirus occidentalis
CCCTGGGAGCAGTTTGGCTGGACCCGCTCTTCTCCTCCCCAGTCAGCAAAATCCACTGATCTTTCTCTTAGCCTTTTTGTCTTCTGGCCTGATAAATGTGGTAACTCTGCCTCCAGTGCAGTGATCTGCTCTCCTATAGCCGCGGTCCCCACCTGATGCCCCAGGGCCTGAGCTGGCTGGGTTTCAGCCCCAGACTGCTGCGAAGAGCCCCGCCTGCTGCGCTGCCTGTAGTGCTTTCTGTCTTGTGGAGAGTTTTGGAGCTTGAAAATCTGTTTAGCGTCCCATTTTATGAGTTTTTTAGCGTGTTTGTGTGGGAGCTGTGGTGCTTTGCTGCTTCTACGCTGCCATCTTGGCTCCGCCCCCCACCTCCATTCTTTCTTAACCCCACATTTCCCCCAGCTATTTCCCACCCTTCAACCTATGTAGATTTCATCTTCTGTTGGCCTTGTTGTCCACGTCCCTGACATTTCCAGCTCTTTTCTCTTACCTCACAGTCACCAGATCCAATTGTCTTCTCCCATCCTGATCTTCCCTACATACCTTATATCAGTCATTCAAGACTACTTAGCCATTCCTAGACCCCTTCCACAGTCCCTTTGTATAAAAAGTTCATCTTGTTTTCATGAAAGTGCTCAGATTCCTTAAGAATCCAGTCAATTTTTAGATTCCTTAAGAGTCTGGCCAATACAGTGGATTTTTAGCATTTTGTTCACCTTCTATCAGTGTTTTAATAAACCTTTTCTTTGACTGAAAGAAGACTTGGGTAGACTTCATTCAGACAGGACCTATGTGTACCTATTTTAGGGTCTCAGCACCCTAAACTTTAGCATTCTCATTCTATTAATTAATGTCAGTCATTTTCAAATTGAATTTTAATTGCATAATAAAGTCAAATAAAAATAGTAAATTAGTTTAGGATCTTTGTCACATATAATATTACATAACTACCACCACAATGATAATGATTGTGGTGATGATGATGATTCTAAAAATGTTAAAAACTATGTAAGAAATTACTCTAGCACATAAATACTTAGAATTTATTCAATGCATAGTAAGATATGACTTGGTAGTTAGAATGAAAGATTAAAAACACTCTGTCTTTCATAGACTGACAGATGATACACTATGGATATGGACCTTGAAATATGCAGGAAAATTCAATTGATGAGCTATACTGGACATATAAGATTTACACAGAATGAACTATAACTACATATAACTATATATTTTTTTTTCTAAAGCAATATAAATATTGACACATCAAATTTAAGCTATTATCATTTCATACACTCATAATCTCCAATTTACAGGAAACAACAAGCAAGACAACAATGTTTTAAAGCATAGAGACCTAGCTGGGCAGATTAGAATCACATGGAATGCAGTGAGCATTGTATCTCTTGTTCTATCTACTACTGAAGTTGCACTCATGATGTTTTCTATAAGCTAACAGTATAAAATGACATACTGATACTTTTTAGTGAACTGCAAAAAGCAGTTGTTTTAGCTGTCTATACAATGGTGTATGACATACTAAATATGTATGTGCATATAAATAAAGATATAGATATGTATAGATACACCCATATACACACATTATACATATATTTAAACACACATGTATACATACATGTATGCTTACAAGTTACATGATAGGCACTTGTCCTAGGATGCTCTTTGAACTCAATAGAAAAAGATAAGAATAAGATGATGATGATGATAGTGATAGTAGCTTAAATTAGCAAAATATGAGAAAAATAAAGGAGATACTAATATATGAAGGGGAAAAGTTAAATAACATGAGCACTAAAAAGTATT
This sequence comes from Pseudocheirus occidentalis, assembly GCA_028646575.1. Taxonomy (NCBI): domain Eukaryota; kingdom Metazoa; phylum Chordata; class Mammalia; order Diprotodontia; family Pseudocheiridae; genus Pseudocheirus; species Pseudocheirus occidentalis. Next base: position 1,822 of record JAQQSW010001735.1, read on the forward strand.
CCTAGTGAAAATTCCAGAAAATATTTAATAACAAAAGAAAATATAAAAGCAAAATTGATGTACCAAATAATTTTTGAAAGGGCAGACATTCAAAGAATTCAAAATTATTTTCTTTTCAATTTGATAGCATGAATCTAAATAGAAGACTAATGATAACAAGAGAAAATGATCTTTTGAAAGCTATCATTTGCTATAACCATAAAGAATGAACACATGGTCTCACAGTATTTGAAAGAAAATATAATAAGTTGGAGTGTCTGTCAGGAAAAGTAAATGCTTTGGTTTAAACTATAGGTCAAAAACTAAAGTTCTTAAAATGTGCAGACAAGTATCAATAAACCATTGTTGAAATTATGTGAAAGAGCTACTGAAGATCTGAAAAACAAAACAAATAAACAAACAAAAAGCCCTGAAACATCACAATAATTTTTTGTCAGTAGAAAACTTGAACAAGATTTTGGCCAGCTAGAGGGAAAAAGTAATGAATGGAAAGGGATTTATTAAACACACACTCTGTGCCAGGTACTGTGATTGAGATACAGATGCAAGCAAGCAATCAAGGTCCTGTCCACAGCAAACGTGTATTCAAATGTTGGAAAAGAACACCAAAAGAGAAGCTTGAAAATTAAAAGAGTCCTTTTTTATCTGGTTCGAAGATCAGGCAAAAATGCAAGGCAGAGGCCAGGGTTCCAGAAACTAAGCACAAGTTGCAGTCTGGAGTATAAGGAGAAAGCAATTTTGAAATACAAAAGTCTATCAGGGTTGCTAGATTCCATTAATCTATAATTGAAAGGAAAAGTAAAATAATGTTAAAACAATTCAAGTCCTTATGGGTTACAAAGATTTTTTTCTTCTAAAGCAGTTCAGTGTAATCAAAAACATTACTGTGGAAGCTTGAGAAAAGAATAAGTAAGATAGGTCATAGAATCCTTGAAGAATAGCTAATATTTATAAAGCACTTCAAAATTTTAAAGCATTCTGCAAATATCACTTCATTTCATCTTCACAAAAACACTGTGGGGTAGAAGTCATTATTATTTCAATTTCACAGATGAAAAAACTGAGGGAAAATAACTTGCTCGTGGTCACACTAGCTGTATGTGTATGAGAAAGATTTACAGTTAAGTCTTTCTGATTCTAAGTCTAGCACTCTATGCATCACACCACTTAGATTGGGGGGGTAGTAAGGATTAAAATATTATTAGGAAATACTTTATGAGAATCTTGATCTCCCACATATACTCTGTGACTTACAAAGGAAATTAGATTGAAAAAAAACGATCAACAAATCCGAAGATAAAAGTTATTAAACTCCTCTGTCTAGGTCAGATTTACAAAAGCTAGGAAGGAACTGAAAGTGTCAAATGAAAAATCCTATCAGAAAAACCAGCCCAAGGTTTGACAAACAGGGTAGAAGCCTGCAGCAGCATCTTGTCTGGGAGACCTCCAAAGGAAATGGGAGCTTGAAGTACCCTGAATGGGGAAATCTTCAGGTGGGAGGAGGAGATTGTAATGATAATGTAATTTGGAGATGCCCCTGAACTGACTTGGCTTTTGGGTTGAGTGTTGAGACCCAGAGCTTGTGAGTCCCACTTGTGGGATGTACTTGTTGACGTGAGGAAAGGGTCCGATCTGGGAGAAGCCATGTATGTAGGGGAAGGCTCGGGTCCAGAGAGGACCAGAGAAAGAAGGACTTTTGGGAAGAGTGGTGTGTAGTATCATTAAGCCTGAGTTGTTGAGAGCCCATTGAACCTGCCCGGGACTTCTGGGGACTGCCACCTGGAGCTGTTGAGAACTGAGGAGGCATGGCTGTGATCACAGTATTTTGTCTGCCTCTTTTGATGTTGTTTTTCCAGATTTACCAGATGGTGGACAGTACTGCTCTTGTAGAGGTCCTATAACTTGGCTGTTGATGCAGAAGCCCCGAAGAAGGACTTTCTTGTTGTATGTTCACAGAAATCTTGGAAGGGGGCCTTGCTGATACTTTCAGGGGTTCTGGGACTGTTCTACAGGAAGAGAGGGACTTGAAGAGGACACAGGCTATGGCTTTGTTGAACCTTGTCTCCCCAGGAACTGTGATTGCTGAGGGCTTGCCTCCAGTAAAGATGAAAGAAAGGCCTCTCCTTGGCCTTTCCATGCTGAGATGCTATCTTGACCTTGTTATGGTTTAAGGGTGGATGGCCTTTTGTGCTCTCCTGCTCCCTTTTGAGAAATTGCTTGGTGTTAAAAGATAGTACTGTAATTACTTTGAGTCCAGGGGTGGAAAACTTCTGGCCTTTAGCTGAGTGTACATTTTTTATGATTGGAAATTGATCTCCATTTGAGAAGAACTCTTTCCTTTTGAGAAGAGACTTTGACTGACCAAAAGAATGTATTGCTTAGGAGTGGAATAGTCTGATCTCCATTTGAGAAGAGACTTTGACTAAATGAATGCAACCTCTATGGGTGGAGTAGTACCTGGACTGAATTAAGAACTTACTTGTGAAATGAATGAGTTATACTTTATTTTGACTTTTTCTGGTCTGTGAATGTTTGCTGAATAAATGGGGTTTGCTATGCTGGCAATCTGAACCTTGGAAGTTGCCTTTGCTTGGCATTACAGGGATAAATAATACAACTCTGGAAAGTGACACTGAAGCCCACCAGCACTCCAAAAAGAGACATATTAGGAAAGATTAAATCCAGCAACAGAACCCAGAAAAAAAATATGATATCTGGGCCAGAGTACCACCATTTCGTCAAAGACTGTAGGACAAGACTGAGTCCAACCTTAGTTCAAAGTTACAAATCAGGAACTGGTGTTAGAGGTATGAGTAAGCAGAAGATGATTACAAATACTATGAAGAAATGATACTTGAAAAGTGATGTCCAAGAGGAAAAACAGCATTAGGAAGAGAATATGCAATTTTACCACAAGCTCAATTAGATCCAAAGGAAAAATGAAATAGTTTGTCCACAAAGATTACAAGAATACTTAGAAAAAATAAATAACTAAAGCTCAAGTGTAAAAAATGGAGAACAAATATCAAAGGACAAAAGTTGGAAAATGTTGATCAAGTGATAAAATAGTATTTAATGACTCTTGGGAGAACAAGAGATATTATGAGGATGATTTTTATTGAAAAAAATGCATGAGAGTTTAAGGTATCTGCCATCAGTAAAAACTCATCTGAATAACAAGTCAAGAACAAGTACTTTAATAATCATTAGATTCCTTGAAATCATAACCATCACTACCACAATAAAATCCTATGTACTCTTATGAATCTGCACACATGCACTTGAATCAGAAAACTATCCTTTCTTAAAACATAAGGATTTCATCAGTCATTTCATGAAACCCCAAACATACATTCTTAGGAATAACACAGCCAAAATGTACAACTTCTATATCAAAGGAAAAACATATCAAAAGTTGCTATTGCTATAAGGAGAGGTAGTGCAGGTCCTGGAATCAAGGAAGACTCATATTCCTGAGTTCAAATCTGGCGACACCTACTTCCTAGCTTGTGCGACCCTGACCAATAACTTAACCCTGTTTGCATCAGTTTTCTCTCTGTAAGGAAATGATGGACGACTCTAGTATTTTGGCCAAGAAAACCTCAAATCAGGTCATGCAGTCAGACATGGCTGAAAACAAATGAACAATAAAAGCAAGAAATTATTTCTAGAACTTCTACACAAAACACACAAAAAATCCATAACAAGGCAGAAATACTTCAGATACCAGCGTTTAGGATCACAGCACTAAAAAGAAATAAAAATTTTGAAATACAATATATCAAAAGGCAAAATGGAAAAACCTTCAACAATGATTAACTTACACTTTAGGACACAGCATGAGTCAGAGGGGGCAAAAGACTTAGTTGCAAAGGGACCATTCAAGAATTAGTAATGTAAACACCAGAGCTGAGAAGAGATTTGGAAGCAAAAAATATACAAAGATATATTGATTTGAGCAATAGGAAGTGTCAAGTGATTTTCAACTACTAATATTCTAATAAGAAGGAGAAGAGATATGACGCTTTCCAATTCCAATGTCATCAAGGGTCACGGAGAGTATGTAAGAAAAACACAAGGATCAAGGTTGGCTATGTTATATTTTATTCGTTTTAAAAAAGGAAAAGAGAGAGAGAGAGAGAGAGAGAGAGAGAGAGAGAGAGAGAGAGAGAGACAGAGAGAGACAGAGAGAGAGACAGAGAGACAGAGAGACAGAGACAAGAACAAAAAAAAGGAAATGAAGAACAAAGGGGCGTTGTATGCTATTCCACATAAAAGGTATGCATAAGAAAAGTATATAGATATGGAGGAAGTTGGAATCATATGAGTTATATCATTATGTGAACTGGGCAATTGACACACACACATAAAAAATGTTTGCTGTCACAATACATTAAACTCAAAAGGGAAAGTGACAAGGAAAGGGAAATTGCAGAGAAGAGTTTATCACAAGGGTTGCATACAATTTCTCCTGTTGTTTTCATTACTGGATTCTCCTTGGGATAGTTTCAGTAAGCCTAGAAAAGAAAAGGAAAATCTTAATTCTTGTGTACATCGAAGAAAAATGCAAGCATTTATCCACCTACACAATAGTTTGCTAAACATAAAAAATCAGATAGAATAGGCCAGCTATTTGCCCTTATTCTGCTTCTAACTTAGTGATAGTAAATACATAAAGATGATGATGATGATGATGATGATAAAGATGATGATGATGATGATGATGATGATGATGATGACAATGACAATTCTTTGGTCATGAAATATTGGTGTTCACAAGGATTATTTGGAAGGAAGAATTAAAATTTTCACAATGGATGTCCTAAAATCCTGCTAAAAGAAAAAAAAATATGACACATAAAAGGCCATTGAAGAATTTCATGAATTAAATTAATTTCATGAATTAAAGATCTTTAAAGATAACAATATTTCTCCATATTAAATGATAGATTTTATGCCTTCAAATAAGAAAATTGATGCTTTTTCAACTTATGAATTAAATGGAAAATGTGAACGTATTACTTTATCTACTGAATCTTGTTTGGAGAGAATGAATCCCTAATTACCTGGCTTTCTATTGTATTTCACAGGGTGTCTTATGTTCTAGTAAAATTCTAATGTAATATTTCTGATCTATTAACGTACTTTGGCTTGATGTCAGCAATAATTATTTTGTATAAATAAGTAACTAATTCCAAATTAAAAAATAATATGATGCAAAGTTTCCCTCTATATAAGGAGATCCTAGGTTAAACAAAAATAAAGTACACTTAAAGACAAGACAGTAAGTTTTGAAAAAATATTGCTACTTTTTTTTGGTTGATCCCTACCACAACCAGAGCATTGTGATGCTATCATTCTAGCTTGCACATACTGTCAACAATATTGTTCAATAAAAAAACATTTGTATTATGAACTTTTTGCCATTTGGGGGTGAGTTTTACTTTGGTTTGTTCAGTGCTGTCACTAAAATAGTAAATCAATACTGCATGACACTTTTCCACAGGTAAATAACATAACTATTTTTTGTACTAGATTTAGAAAGAAGCTTATATTGGATGAAGCCCTTGCAGCCTGATCATTCCTCATATTGATTTCTATAAGTCTAAAACAGGGCAGCAGCATTTCAAGATATTGAACACTCAAGAATAATCTTCTTAGATTTTTCAGTTCAACCTAAAAAAATAGATACTTAACACACCACTCTGTTGTTGTTGTTGTTGTTGTTGTTTAACTAGGAATGATGTATTAAAGGTTTATGGACTGTTTTCTTTACTGGTTTTATGGTTCTTTCATAAGAGTACCTGAGAACTAATAAAAATGTGCTGGTCTATGAATGGATATGAATCCTGGTAATGTAACTGATTCTGTTCTGATAAAAACTACATTAGTTTTAGAAAACCCACAAAGCATAAAACTGTTTCCCAGACAGTAATATTGGCCTTAAAGCTCTATTCTTTATGACTAAAGGCATCTCAAAATCATTTTACTCATTTATTTTTCTTTTTAGGATTGATGCGGAGTTTGTAAATGTTATATTGTTTTTAAAGTTTATAATATATTTACACTTATTGACCAGGACTAATTTAAAGGTCTTACAAATGCCTAAAATCTGAGAAATACTTATAAAACAATTTTAATTTATGAATTGCAATAATGATTTACATGTGACATATATGAGGATAAGTATTTTAATATCTAAAACATTCAATAACAGCAACAATGATAAAATGTCAAGGCTACTTGTTATTGTTTTTTGGTCTGGCCCTGGGTTTTCATGTATTAGAAGAATTCACATGTGGAAAAGACCTTCTCTTATTTAAATTAGCACCCACATTAATATGTGTCACTGAGAAGAAACATGGCTTTTCCATAATAACCCAAGTGTTTCCATAATAAACCTAAGGTTTTCTTAAATCTAAAAATTAGCCCATTATATACTGAACATATTTATTACAGGCATTGACTTTTGAATAGCAGTTATATTAATGTTAAAGTAACCCCTCTCCCAAATCCCATTGCTTTATCCCATGTGAAGTCATAGGTTTCAAGATCCTTGTAACTGGAGTCCCCTTTTGGTACTCTCCAAGGAGAATCTTCTTTGAGAGTAACATCAGTTGACTTCCAGCTTTAAGAGAGAAGATGGGGGGGCGGCTATTTGGCACAGTGAATAGAGCACCGGCCCTGGAGTCAGGAGTACCTGAGTTCAAATCCAGCCTCAGACACTTAACACAAAAACTAGCTGTGTGAGTTTGGGCAAGTCACTTAACCCCAACTGCCCTCTAAAAAGCAAAAAAAAAAAAGAGAGAAGATGGAAGAGTTCAACTCCAGTTCAGGTTACTAAAGGGAAAAAAAAAACCTGGGAAAGACACTAATTTCTATCATGTCCCTATTCCCAACTTGTTATATTCTAAAGACTTTAAGGAATTTCCCCTTTATTAAGATCCAAAACACTCTCTCTTTGTTGATCTAAGTTATCTTCCTCCCAGCAGGAACTCCAGTTCCTTTATTCTAGACTCTTTTGTATTTATTCTACATATAGTTCATCTGATATTTGTTTTGCTATGATTTATATAAATGGTTTTCTTTGCTATAAGTACTCATTTTTGAACTGATCTTAAATGGGGAAGTAGTCAAGTCTTGGATATAGACCTTGGGGTCCATCTTCCTATCGCAAATGATAAAGTGAACAAAATTAGATGAAACTTCATCATATCACCTAGACAACAATATTTAAAGGGATGACATAGATATAGTTCTAATCTGTTACCACCTCTTGTACTAACCTCATGCTATCCCTCCTGGAAGGAATATAAACCTCTTTTAGACAAGGGTAAGAGGAGAAAAGTTGAGAGATATCTATTCTGCTTCTCTCTGAGTCACCAAGGCAAATCAATCCTTTTCCTATATTTGGACCTCACCACATGTGTGTGATCCTCTCTCTCTGTCTCTACTGCTACAATAATATTAGTGGAACTGCTAATAATAACAACAGTAGCATATGTTTAAATAATGTTTTGTAGTGACACCACACTTAGTATTTTATCTTATTTAATTCTAATACTAATCTCACTTAACAAACCAATAAAGCTTACATTTCTTTGATATCACATAGGCAACATAATATATAGTGAGGAGCATGAAACCTTGAGTCAGAGTTTCTATTAAAATTTCTCTTACACTAGTGAATTTGTAATGTATTTGGTGAATTACTTGACCACTGAGCTTCATGGAAGGAATGTGAGGGTTTGTAAATTCTAATGCTGCCAAACACTTGGCCCTAAATAAAAGTTAGCCAGACTAAAATGTAATTGGAAAATATTTCACAAAACAAAAGAATAAATATGATATTAATATATGTTTTAAGTCATTATATGGCCCTCAGGGATGCTTATATATGAGTGAAGGCCCATCTCTCTTTTATTTTAATGCTACTAATGATGCCAAACCTCCACCATTACAGGTATCATCCTCTTTTAACATCCTTAAAAGATACTTGACCAGTCTCTGCTTGATTTCCCTCAAGGGTGGAAAATTTACTACCTTGAGAGGCAGTCCAATACATTTTAGACAGTTCTCATTGTGTAAACCCTTTTCCTTATATAAAGTCAGAATTTGCCTTTCCAAAGCTTTTATATTTCTCTCCTATTTTTCCCCTTACAAACAAGCAAAACGATGTTGAAAAAGGCAAAAATTTATGGTTCTGGAGCTAGAAGACTGGGTGATAAGTGCTTATCTCAAATTATTGAATCACTTCAAAAGCAAATGAATTTTATATTCAGAGCAGTTCCCAAACCAGCTGACTAGTTTTATACAAAATAGCAACTCAAAACTTAAATGCAGGTACCACTTTTGATGAATTAAACTGAAATAATTGAAACTTCCATAAGTCTCATTAGTATAATATGTAGATTCAGAAATATGTAACATTCTACATCTTTAAATTCTTTAAAAAGTATATGTAACGAAATAATTCTGAAGTATTGATTAGAGATCCTTAGTTTGGAATATAAACATACATATACATGTATATGCATAGATAAAACACATGCATGCTCATCTATGTATATGCAATATGTGTTTGTTAATACATATGATACATGCACATATAAGATAATATAATTTTATTATATTGTGGGAGAGAAGAGGCATGAGACTGTCTTCCAAACTGAATACAGAGTATTATATGGACCTCATTGTTGTATGCCTATGTAACGGTAATGAAATTTGAAGATCCCTTTTTACTGCTAAGCTGTCAGGTACTTAGCACCTAGTTACAAATTAAGCCTCTGTTAAAGAAACAGAAGGTATTAACTCCTGTTGCTGACATAACAGGAAGGGGATGAACAGACAGTTTCAATACTGTATATAAGGAAAAACTCTAGCTGGGAAAGTCAGAATTTCCTGGGAACTTATGGGGGAGGAGCTTCTTCTCAGGACCAGCTGAAGCTACTGAGTAGCTGCTGAGAAATTTCCAAGGACCAGCCAGAGCCTCAGAAGACTGAGGATGCATGACTGTGATGTCAGTATTTTGTCTATTTCTGGCTTTGTTAAGCCTTGACTTCCTAAGGATAGAGACTGTGAAGGATTTGGGGTAGACTGGACTCTGTGAGCTTCAGTGTGGAAGAGGAGTTCCACTGAGAGCTGGACAAGGAACTAGGAGCTGTCTGCCTTTGAACCCAGGTGACAGTTTGATGAATTCAGGAAGGAGCTGGAACCATGCGCCTGGAGTCATGAAAAAAAGACCTCCCTGTGAATACTAAGTAGTGAATGATCCTGATGTAAGGTTTTGTTTGGGGACTTACTTTGGGAAGAGTTGTGTGATTTGGCCAAATGAGACTCTGGGTAGATGCTGATCCCCTTCAACTTTGAAAACCCAGATATTGATGCTTCTCTCTCTGGTAATTAACTAGGTATGGATGTAACGGTCAGATACCTGGAAGCAATATCTGATGAATTGTGTTTTCTGTTGAGTAGTAACTGATGGAACTGTAATTTATTTGTGATTGTATATTGTGATTGAATTAAGGACTCTGTGATTGACTAAATGAGTGTACTATCCAGAAGTGGAGAACTTTGACTTTTTTATTTTGTGTCCCTTAAAGAGTCTTGCCTCCTTAAGGATGATTGATTGATTGAATAAGGAGGGAAGCTTTCTTAATGCTGTTGAATGATTGAGTTGATTGAATGATTGAGTCAAAAAGTGATTAATTGAGTAAACAATTGTACTTTTCTTTCAAACTGTGTGACCACTGTGGTGAAAACTATATGGTCATTTCTATGATAAGTTGTTTTGAAAGCTGTATTTTGTTTTTCTGTTATAAATTGTAGCATTTGTGAATGCTCTACCTTGATTTTCTGTGAGTGTTTTGCTCTGGTTTTTATTGAATGGAGAGTTCAATATACTAGGTAATCAGAACCTTGAAAAGCTGTTCACAGTAGCATTCTTTTAGAAACCTGCTTATGTTTGGCTCTACAGCCTGTGAAAATTGAGCAGTATATCATTTCCATAACAAGAAATGGAATTGCTTCCGTTTGAATTATTTTAGGAAGGTTCTAAAGATCAGTTGGAAAGATATGGTAACATGTCCTGAGCTCGTTTCTTGAGCTAAACTGCCAAGCATTCAAACCGTTACAGAGGTTACCACTTCAGTACACAGGGCACATTTGATTGCCAAGTGTACTTTTGCCTAAAGGACTATTTTTAAAAAATTCTTACAAGGCAAGTGATCACAAGGACGGTAGGAGAAGCTATGCAAGGACATTCTCAATGTCTCTCTGAAGAAATTTAGAATCAATTGTGGAAATGGGAAATATTGTCAAAGGACCACCCAGCATGATTTTCCAGCATCAAAGGAGCTGTGATCTATGAGTGAAGAAGAATTTCAATAGCTCAAAAGAAAAATGAGATGCACAATTTTAGAGCCATCTCCACTCCGAATTGTCATTTGTGAACTATTCACACTCAAGTTGTAATAAAGGATTCCCTGCTTATATTGATGTCATTAGCCACAGTTTGGTACACCATACCTTGACTCTAACATAGTGATGTCATTTGTTCCTCTTTAGGAATGAAGACCAATATAAACCAACTATAATATATAATTATATTACATTATGTTACATATACTACACTATGATATATAGCACAGATGTACATGTACATGTATAAATATATCAAATATACATATACAGACAGACACATGTGTATGTGTGTGTGAAATGTCAAAGTTTGTATGGGTTTATGTGTTGCCTCCTAAATGTTGTTTGTATAAATTCAGAAATGTAGCAAGGAAAACAATAAAGACACTATTCCTTAAAAAGGAGGGGAATCATTTTAGTGGTAGTAGCTAACATATAATATTTTAAGATTTTAAAGCATTACATATGTTACCTCGTTGGGGTTGTACAACAAGCCTATGAGGTAGGCTTATCATCTTTATTCTGCAAAAGAGAAAGCTGAGGCCCAGGAGAGTTTAAGTGAATTTTCCAAGATCACACATACAGTAAATATCTAAAGTAGGATTTGAACTCAAAGTTTTCAAACTTGAGGTCCAGTGACCTACTCACTATACTACCTAGTTACCTTAGGAAGTCTAAGATGTCATGAGATACCAAAGTCTTAAATAGTTATTTTTCTTTGTATAATAGAGATGGCTTTAAACAAAACTAAACTAAACATAAAATTCAGCACCTTTGATAATATGGAACTCTACTATGTACAATATTTCAGTCCTAAATACTAAAGGTATGGGCTCTTATATAAAAAGTAACGAAATTTGTCAAGAATTATAAGAAATGTATATTAGTGTTTTATTGATAGATAAATGTATTGAGATCACATATCTTTTTTTAAATGGGGCTTTTTTTTCTCAGCTTTCTTAGGTTTTTGAATGACGTTTTCCATAGAGGTTTCCATAATCTATGTACTACATTCCCAAATGTAGTAGATTTTTTAAACCATGAAATTTAGTTACCTAATCAACTTGGGCAGGTATGGACTAAAAAAAATTCAGCAACTCTTATATACCTTCAGCTCAGATTGACTGGAAATTTGAGTCAGCTTATAAAAGTTGAGTTTCAACTCAATGTTCTGAGAATTTTCTAAGACACTAGGAGTGGTACAGATCTTTAATCCATGTAAACAGGACTTATTTTGTGCAGTTTCTGAGGAATTTTTTTTTAATTTTTGACAAATAGAGACTAGGCTAACTAACAGCTTTGTTAGTATGATTACACCTTATCCTTTGTCATTAGTATTGATAAATATTATCCTTTACAAAATGATCACTATGTCCTAATTATCTTAGCTGAAAGTTTGAATGAGCTTGTCCTATACATCCGTCCAAAAGGAAAAATCAGTCTACTCAGGACTGTCACATTGGTCATCACTATTCTTAGTTCATGCCACTTCTCCAAAATCGGTTATGAACTCTTGTCAACTGGCTGGAGCTTAGACTTAAAGGTTTAAGTAACTCAGATTCTATGAATCTGTTTCCTTACTTTTGAAAGGGGATAATAACTACAATAATATTTTGTTTACCTTATTTCCATTCTTTTCCAGAACATTTTGTAAGCAGTTGTGTTCTGGAGCCTCTATCTATCAGATTAAAGAAAATCTATTGCTTAATTTTCAGTGTGAGCATTTAAATATCAGAAATTGGCATTGAAGCTAATAAAGAAGTACTGCTTTAGCTAGTAGGGAGTTGACATGGTTGGACTTGTGCTTTAGGAGAATCAAGAACGTCATGGAACCCAGATTAAGAAACTTTCTCTTAGGTCTAACTTGCAGTTTGTTTTCTGGATGTCTTATGTAGAAATGAAACAAATGTTTAAACTTTTATTGCATCTCACCTCTTTAGTGGGGTGACCATTTAAGCAACCAGTCAAATTGTAGGTTTCAGGAAATATTTATATTCAAAATGACTTTGTACTTCAAAGGAGACAAACCTGACATTCCAAAGGTTTTCCATAGAATGGAGGAAAATACAAACTTATCTTGAAATTTCTAAAGAGTAGCAGGAGATCAATAAGAAAGATAGTTGAAAAGGAATAAAAAAAATTACACTGCATCGGTTCATATAAGTCTTCCCAGGTTTCTCTGTAATCATTCATTTTGTTACTTCTTCTACCACATTAATATCCCATCAGATTTTATACTATATTGTATCAATCAATTTCTCAAATAAAAGGCATCACTTTGATTTCCAGTTTTTTCTAACATTAAAAAAAAGACAAAGGAGAAGTAATGAGAAGAAAGGATAAAGGAACTTATCTATGCTGGTCTCCTCTTTGTACTTGCCTCTTTAAGTATCAAGATCACAGAAGAAATTGTGAGCTGTGATGTAATGGATTTATGACATTTGGTAAACTGGATTTTCTGCTTGACAGATGAAATTCTTTTCTTCTTGGGAAATGCCAGTGTAATCAGTCTTCACATATGTTACAACTGTTCCCTACTATTATGGTAACACAAGAACATCCCAACAGTGTTTCCTAAACCTTTTTCTGTCTCCATATTCTGAAATTCCTCAGTCTCACATTACCATTTATGTCATGTTTACATTACTTCATATTTGTATAATCTTTTATGTTACAAGGCATTGTCTCAGTTGATGCATTGTCTCAGTTGATCCTCATAGTACCCACATAAGTTTGGTTGCTATTATCATTATTATTCTCATCTTAAAGATGAGAAAATTGAAGCTTGGAGATGTTAAGCAACCTACTTATATTACAGTATGTGTCTAAAATAGTATCGAACTCGAGACTTCCTGATTTCAAGCCCATCACTCTTTCTACTGCCCTACTTTATTACCTGTAATAGTAATTGGAATTTTAAGATCGTCCTGGCCCCAAAAATATGTCAAATATAATCACATGGTGTCTGTGGTGGGAGAAACTTTCTGAACAGGTGGAACAGAACAGGCAGAACAGAACGCATTGGAAGCTGGGAGTCAGAGCAGTTAGTGCAGACAGAGAGGACAGAGGCAAGGAGACAGTTATGTTTGTGAGTGTTTGTGGGAAGATCTGGTCAGGGGCAAGGATTTGGGATGGTGTTGCTCTCTCCAGTGTTATCATGTATAGATTTCTTTGTTGCTACAATGAATTTGGTTTTCTGGTTTTGGGATTTGATTTTCTGGTGTCAGAATAAATGTTTTGCTTCTCTCTTCTACATAGAGAATCCCCTTACATTTTGCAATTCAGGACATCTCTGGCATTTTTACACTGTCTGTTGGTGTGAATATTGCCTTAGCTATACCCTACCTCAGGTGATGATATTTAAATATAATATATTAACCATTTTCTCATTATCCAAATATATTTCCTATAGAATGTGTGGGAAATGTGTTTCTTGATATGTCCAAAATGGGAATAGAATAATCTACTAAGGTTTCTCAGTCCATAGCACAGTAAATAAATCTTAGAGATGTTTTCAGTTGAGCCATTAGTTCTGCATATGAAAATGAATTATAGAGTCAAAATGCCTTTATCTGTTTTCAGCTTCTTTGTTTCTTCTCAACACTTCTACTAAAGTCACACAACAAAACTCTTTCCATGCAAGCATCCTGCAGCATTACATTCTGCCTACTTTCCTAAAAGACAATACCTACATTTCAGTGCTAGCAGTTTAGTAAGAACTCAGATGTCTAAGAAAATAAAATTACTTAGAGTCAAAGGGATAGAACACACACACAAACACATATACACACATATATTCCTGTGCGTCTGAATATATATGTGTGTGTGTGTGTGCATGTACATATGCATATGTGTAAATGAATGCATTCACACAGATATACGTGCATGTGGGTATGTACACAGGTATGTGTGTATAATGGTATATGTATGTATATATGTGTGTATGTGCACTATACACACATACATATAGTGTATGAGTGTGTAGACATATGTATTGTGTGTATATTCATATACATATTGTGTGTATGTACATACAGATATATATGTATACGCACATGTTCATACATATGCATTCAATACAA
>JAQQSW010001736.1:0-16324 GCA_028646575.1 Pseudocheirus occidentalis
GTCATGCTTCTTGTGTTTGAGTGTCCAATTTACTGTTCAGTTCTGGTTTTTTCAGCAAGAATGCTTGAAAGTTCTCCACCTCACTGAATGACCATATTTTCCCCTGAAACATTATACTCAATTTTTCTGGGTAGGTGATTCTTGATTGTAATCCCAGCTCCCTTGATCTCTATAATATCATATTCCAGGCCCTTCAATCACTCACTGTAGTGGCTGACAGATCTTGAGTTATCCTAATTGTGTTTCCACAGTATTCAAATTGTTTCCTCTTGGCAGCCTGTAATATTTTCTCCTTGATGAGGGGGTTCTGAAACCTGGCATTAACATTTTTAGGAGTTTTCCTTTGGGGATCTTTTTCAAGAGGTGATCAGTGAATTCTTTCAAATTCTATTTTGCCTTCTGGTTCTAAAATATAAGGGCAATTTTCTTTGAGAATTTCTTGAAGGATGCTTTCCAAGTTCTCTTTTTGATCACGGCTTTTAGGTAATTCAATAATTTTCAGATTGTCTCTCCTGGCTCTATTTTCCAGGTCAGTGTTTTTTCAAAGAGATATTTCACATTCCTTTCTCTTTTTCATTTTTTTGTAACTGTTCAATAGTATCTTGGTTTCTCATAAAGTCTTTAGCTTCCACTTACTCCACTCTAATTTTGAAGGAATTATTAACTTGAGAATGCTTTTAAGACTCTTTTTCCATCTGTCAAATTCAACTTTTTAAGGCATTCTTCTCATTGGCTTTTTGGGCCTCTTTTGCCATTTGAGTTAATTTGCTCTTTAAGGTGTTATTCTCTTCAGTCAGATTGTTGACTCTTTCTTGCATCATTCTCATTTCTCTTCCCATTTTTTCCTCCACTTCTTTTTTGTTTGTTTGTTTTTCAAAGTCCTTTTTAAGTCGATCTATGGCTTGTAAGCAATCTTCATGTTTCTTGGAAGCATTTGGTGTGGGTGTTCTGACTGTGTTGGCTTCCTCCTGCTCCATGCTTTGATCCTTTTTGTCCCCAACAAAGAATTCTAGAATTTAATTACGGTTCTTACTTTGTTTCTTTCTCTTCATGTTGGCCAGTCAATTAATTGCTTAATGTTTTTTTAGCTCTGTGGTACTCTGCTTCCAGGCAGGAAAGCTCTGTCCCAAATTGCAGGGCTTTTCACAGCCGCTGGAGCTATTAGGTGGGTGCTACAACCCCCACCAGCTTTGGCTCACTGTAAGTGCACCCCATCACCACCACCCAAGACCACAATCTAGATAAAGGTCACTCAACGCAAGAACCCTTGGCCTTTGATCAATTTCTTTGGCCCCCCTGCTATCCACAGGCTAGGAGCTCTGAGGCAGCTGAGTTGGGCTGCTTCCTTGCCCTGGGGACAGTTTGGGAGGACTGCTTTTTTCCACCAACTTTAGCTTGAATTCCACTGACCTTTCTTTTAGCCTTATTTTTCCTGGCTTGATCAATGTGTAGATTGCTCCAGGTGCTGCCAATCCACTCTCCTGTAGACTCCAGCTGTGGCTTTTCCTGACTGCCCTGGGGCAAGGCTGTGGTTTTGGGTTGGGCTGGCCTCAGCTCCCAGCCTGTCACCATCAGCCCGTCCTGCCAAGCTGCCTTCAGTGAGAGATGTGTTTTCTGTATTTTTCTAGGATTTGGAGCCCTAAAAATTGTTTAGAGTCATATTTTATGGCTATTTAATGTGGCTGTGTGTAAGCTGCAAAACTTTGCTGCTTCTGTGCCGCCATCTTGGCTCTGCCCCTCGACATACGCATCCTTAAAGAAAATCACTGCATTATGCAAAATCATACAGTAAAAACCATAGGACTGGGGTGAGGGAGAGGTGACTGTGTTAGGCATATACCGTCAAAAACTTCAATCAGTAGCATATCATATAAAACATAAAATGATAGGAAACTAATAAAACAATAACACAGTCTTATTTATTTTAAATGGTTA
This sequence comes from Pseudocheirus occidentalis, assembly GCA_028646575.1. Lineage (NCBI taxonomy): Eukaryota > Metazoa > Chordata > Mammalia > Diprotodontia > Pseudocheiridae > Pseudocheirus > Pseudocheirus occidentalis. Next base: position 1,936 of record JAQQSW010001736.1, read on the forward strand.
AAATTATTAGCAGTATGATAAATAGTTGCAAAATCCATGCCTTTGGGTACTCAGGATTCCACAGACATCAGGCTATTGGTAGGTGGAGGAAGTTTCCTCAGTTGGCTGAACCTCTAGGCTTAGGCATTGAAAGGGAGGCATGGTTATGGACCAGCCTTCCATAATCCACCAAGGAAGAAGTGACACTATTAAAAATGAAGACAGAGTTAAAATGAAAAGAAAAAAAGAATATTGGTGAAATTGGAAAGGGTCAAATAATATATTCTATACCAAGAAATATTTAAATAAGTCTTTATTTTAAAGGAAAATGCAATGCCATTATTAGAGAATATATATATATGCTTTTAATAAAAACATTTTAAGTTTCTTAGATGTTGGAGTACTTATTTTAACTATAAATGTTTATGCTATTAGGAGAGTTAATTGCCCCCAAGCTAGCCTACTTCCAAATGAATTTGAGTGGTTCATCAGAGTTCACTAAAGTATTAGAATATAATCCTCTCTTTAGTGAACTGTAGTGGTGCCTTATCATGTGAAGCAAATGTGACAGTGCTAATGGGATGTGTTAGAAACAATGAAACTGCAATCAAATATTAATAAGGTTTTCCTTCAAGAGCATTATTCATGCTCATTTGGGCTCCTTTATGAATATAAAAGCTGCCAGATATTTCTCTTGTATAAAAGAATTTTCATATATGTGTTTTTTTGCACACAAAGGGGGGAGGATGAGCAGTTCCAGTATTAGTTCTTCATTCCTATGTAATCTGGATGAATTATTGAAATGCTTTAATCTGACTCAAAGTATAGGAAAATGGGAGTACCTGGGTTAGAGGGGAGAAAGATACCTCAACTGAAATCTGCCTAAACTAATTCTTATTGAATTGGAGCTTGGAGCTTGAATGTATAACATTATATGTGTGTGTGTGTGTGTGTGTGTGTGTGTGTGTGAGAGAGAGAGAGAGAGAGAGAGAGAGAGAGAGAGTGTATAAAAATTTAATACATGGTCTTTATTTACATCCTAATGAGCTGAGTCAATAATTGACTGCTTAAACACTAATGCATTCATACATGAGTTATAAAAGTTTTAGTGGAGTAATAAGTTCTAACATTTTCAGTTTAACTGAAAAAAAACCACAAGTAAATAATTAGATATCTCTTCCAATGCCCCATTCATGTGATTAATTACATTGGAGTTCACATCAGAGGTCATGAGGAAGAGTAGAAAGCCAAAAAAAATTGGGAGTAAACACCTCACTTTAAAACAAAAGAAATAAGCTTACAATCAACCAAATAAAGTAAGGAATAAGGAAGATAGAGGAAAATAAAATCAGCGTGGTGAAATAAATAATTCAAATTAGGGTCATTAATGCAATGATTTATTTCACTAAAGAAAAAAGAATGGGCATTACTTAATGAAACAAAATGATTCTGAGACAAGTTTCCTTTATCATTCATACCCCCTTAAAATGTTTTGTTTTTAAAATCTGTTAATATGGAATCTGAAATTTGGCTTTTCAGCTTGTCATATCTGTCTGTTAAATAATAGAGATCTTCAATACACTTCCACTCTGTTAGGAGAGTCATCTATAAAGCTTGTATCTTCAGTTACCTTCTTCAGTTGATGCCATATATCACTTGGCAAAAATAATGGAAAGGGTTACTGTAACAGTAGGATGATGACAAGAGCAGTTCCAAAAGGAAGGAATCTCACATTTTAACTTAGAAGAGGGCTAAAAGTTCAGCATATCCAGGATCTTATAACCTTACCTTTTCTGAAATGATCTTTTGAATTAATATCATGTATGATCAGTCTGGTAGTTATTATACTTAATTATTTAAATTTAATTATAGTTAATCTGTTAGCCATATTTGTTGTACTTATTCTCTTTCTAGATTGATGTACTACTTTGCACAACTCTCTCTATAGCAATCACTGATCAGCAATGAACTTCACAGATGGAGACAATAAATATTTGAAGGTCCTCATCTTAACTTGGAAGGATATAATAATATTTCTTAATTAATCTTATTGTAATACTATAACAACAGGAGGTTTTAAATGTCTATTTTGGCTACTTTATTTTAAGAAGAATCATTATTGATTAATTACATATATTAAGATAAGAATGGTTTTAAATAGGATTGAATATTTAGTGGCTTTTTTACTCTGACAATTTGTTAGGGAATCACTAGATCAAAAAAAAGTATGAAGTGGAAAGAAGAGGTGGAGGGCAAGCATCACTTAACATTTCCTGAATTCCAGTGATAATGCTTCAAAGAAAGACAGTGTAATAAGGAGGACCTATTACAAGCAGAATTTGTAGAAATTATCATAACTCAAGAATTTTTATTAGCGCTAGAGGAATTGAATTTCTGTCACTTCTATCATTTTCAAATCTCATCTCAGTCATAAAGCTTACTGAGTTTCTATTTTCCATTGTCATTTTGAAGGCTGTTTATATTTGCATAAATGATCATGACTTTGAAAAACAAGCTACATTCAATGTTTCAATTGTGAAAAGCCAATAGCTATTTAACCTTCTTTAACTGAGAAGCAAAGAATTTCCTTCCTTTGTGCCTCTTATATGTCCCCCCCGGAGTTCAATAAGTTCAGTAAGAAAAGTAAGGGATCTGAGATCTTGAAAAGGGATCTTTACTTTTGATATCTTAAAAAATCATTGTAATATTGCTTTATTTGTTTTTAAACATACTTTCTTTGTAAAATAAAAATCCAGGACTATTAAGTCATTGCAATATAACACACTACTTCCATATCTTGGGAAATACCAGAGTATTTCTGAGAGATGGTTAGGAACATGGTGACATCAATCTATCCATGAAATATCAAGAAGTCCATACCCATGTAACAAATCAGACTTTGCAACAAAAGAAAGTCAATTTAAAATGTTCATTTTGCAACGTGAACTTTTATAACTCTGAATTTATCTAAAGATAATTGACCCTTGAAATAACAATTATACAAGAATATGTAAGAATTTTAAGCCTTTGATTTTAACTGTATTTATTTTATGGGATGCTAGCTTATTTAAAGTCTATGAGAATACATGTACATATATTTATGTCTGTATGCATAGCATATATCTATATATGTTGATTTTATTTCTAAACAATACATTTTTATTTGGTATACTCTAAATCCATTTTTGTAAAAGCCTCTAAGAAATGAAAACACTTGCCAAAACCTTAAAAGACTGGTCCAGGATGAAATCTTTTATGACCACTTGAATCCTATGTTAAAGTGGTTTATCTTTACCTTTCCTGATTTCATGGATTCAAAGAGTTGTCCCAATAAAGGTATAGGGTAACTTTCTTTTATTTCACCCACCCCCACCACCACCACTACCACCCTGATTCATTGGACATCTTATAAAGAGTTTTCTTCCAGAACAGAAAGTACTAGAGAAAATGACAGTGCATAATTCTACTGTTTCTCGGTATTTAAAACATTGGAATTTGGAGGTACGTATTTTCTAGAAAATGAAAAATAACTTCTAAACTGAAAAAATAGTGTGATTCAGAAGCAAGAGGATTAACCATTTGACATTTTTTTAAAAACTAAGGATAAACTGATTGAAAAGGCAAAAGAACAAACAAAATTCAGATATTCTCATTCATTACCATGAAACTAGATAAGCAATCCATTTTGAAAAATCGGGAAATCTCCATCTTTCCCACATTGTTAAGACAATCACATGATAAGTGATAACATTATTACTGGAATAGATTCAGTCAGTCAGTAAGCATTTATTAAGGACTAACTACGTGCCAAACACTGTGTGAAATACGAAGATACAGAGAAAGGCAAAACCAGTTCCTATCCTCATGGAGCTTTTATTCTACTAGGGCACAACAAATAACTGGTAGAAGATAAAAGTTGTGGAAAGTAAGTTGAGAGATGAAGGCACTAGTGGCTAGTGGGGGTAAGGGATAAGGAAGAAAATTAAGAAAAGTCTTTTGCAGAGGATGGAATTTGAACTGAGCCCTAAAGGAACTCCAGGGGACACTAAGAGGAAGAAATGAAGGATATAGCATTGCAGGTTAAGCAGATTGATGGTATACTATACTTTAAGGATATAAAGAATGCTAAATACTTAGCAAACCTTAAAGCACTACATAAATGCTAGCTATTATTAACATTATTATTATCATTACCATTACTATATAACAGTAAACAGGCATTCATTAGAATGACTACATTCCTTCAACCTTCTAATTCATTCCTGCTAAACTCAAACACCATTTATAGAGCCAAATAGGGGTGGTGAAGGTAAACATTTAACAACCATGTTAAACAGTGTGTACATACACATTTTTAATTTAATCTACATCATTAACACTTTCTGAAACCTAGACAATTAACAGCAAGAACAAAAAAGTCTGATTTGTAGCAATTGCTGTTTTCTGAGTTAGTAACAGATACTCCAGAAATTTAACAATGACTCGGGTTATAGCTGGCACCAACACACATGTGTAGTGTAAGAAGAAGGCAGCACAAAAACTTAGAATTGGTAAATGGAGAATGATATGTGAGAAACACTAAGTAGACCTATGAAATCTAATCATAAAATAAATGCAGGGGAGTAAAGTATAAGGCCACAAAGGTAAGAAGAAATCATATACATTTATTAGAACTTAGACAAAATAGGTGCATAGTCATTATGATTCTCCCAAAATGGCAATTCTGGCTCCTAAATGATACAAATAATCTCCAGCAAAATAATCACAAGAAGGAAAAGGAAGAAAATGGTTTATATATTTAAAGCAATTTGGTTTTTTTAATGATTCTCCTTACACAAAAATATATTTAATAAAATTAATTCAATGAACAAATAATATCCTTTCATACTTACTACAATTATAAAATGGGTGTTGTTAGGACCATTACATCAACTTTACAGATGACGAAATTAACATTCAAAGAAATTAAATGACCTTATGAAGGTTCCTAAATAATGAATAATACAATCAGGATTTGAACCTAGGTCTTATGACTTAAAATCCTATGCATTTGATGATATTATACAGAATAAATATCACAAATTTAGTCATATATGAATCTTTCTTTTTTAGGGTAAGAGGGGGAAGGATTAACTTTTATTAATTAATTTAGGTTTAGTTTTCAACATTCATTTCCATAAGATTTTGAGTTCAAAATTTTCTCTTCATTTGTCTCCTCCCTCACACTAAGGTGGCACACATTCCAATCATCACTTCCCTCAATCTGCCTTCCTTCCTATCAACACAAACCTTCTCTTATCCCTGTCCCCTTCTCTTTTCCTGCAGGGCAAGATAGGTTTTATACTCCATTGCCTGCATGTTCCTGTAGGGTAATATAGATTTCCTTCCTTCCTGTAGGGTAATATAGATTTCCATAGTCAATTGAGTGTGTATGTAATTCTCTTCTTAAGCCAAGTATGATGAGAATAAGGTTCACTCATTCCCTCTTATCTCCCCCTCTTCTCCACTGCCAAAGCTTTTTCTTACCTCTTTTATGCCAGACAATTTTACCCCCATTCTATCTCTTTCCTTTTCCTTCTGAGTACATTCCTCTATCACCCTTTAATTATATTTTTAGATACCATCCCTTCATATTCAACTCATTCTGTACCCTCTGTCTATATACATATATGTCTATATATATCTCCTTTAGCATATATGTATGTATATACATGCATGCATACAAACATACATACATAAATACAATATATAACATATATATGCATGGGTGTGTGTGCATGTTGTGACTCATAAGATCTTTTCCAGTATACTGGAATATAGATATATTACCCTAATACTTGGAAAGGTCTCATGTGTGGCAATTGTCATCTTTCCATACAGAGATGTAAACAGTGAGGATGTGGAGCTAAGATGGTGGAAAGGAAGCAGTAATTCTTCTAAGCTCCTACCAGAATTCTGTTGCTAAACTTTAAAAAGTGAATTTGAAGGGATGTTAGAGTGACAGAACCCATTGGGAGATAGAGTGTGGTGGATTCCCAGCTGAGAAAAGTGCCCATATAGGTCTGGACAGGGGGAATGCTGAGCACACAGGGCCTTCACCAGTGTAAAACTGAGAACAGATTACAACGAGGTGAGAAGGAGCCCCAACCAGCAGACTCGCTCACCCAAAGGGTGATTTGCAGCAGTCTCATCATGGGACAGAGGATGATGGGATCTGGGTAAGAGAAAATACAGGGCCCACAGCAGGGTCAGCAGCTTCTTCTGGGGCTACCAGCTAACAATCTGGATGTTTAAAAATTACATACCCGAACTTCCAAAAGTCAAGATAGCAGAATAAAACCTAGCTGCTCTGATCCTCCCTCCCTGACACAGAAAATCCAGAGATAAATGTCCTACCCAGAGAAAAATCCTGAATTAGTGGAAACAACCTCAGGCTTGGGAGTCACTGAGGAAGGAGGAAATGAGGCAATATACAATTTAAGCCCAGGAGGGTGGAACCAGTGAGCACTAACAACACAGGCCCAGGTGTGCCTTAGCACCAACTATACACCAGCCCTGCCTGCCTCCAGATACTGAGCCTTCCTGAGCCACAGACCAGAGAGACAGAGATGGAAACCTGAAGTGGCCAGACCACCTCTCCCCCAAAGGTTTCTCTGTGAGCTTCAGGGTAAGTCAGGGGAAACACTGACAGTTTTGGTCTTATCCTCAGTCTAAACACTAAGAGACTACAGCTCATAAAGTTAACAACCAAACCCCTTCCTCTCAATCTGAAAAGCTCAATACTTCTACACCACAGAAGCAGATATCCACTCTAAAAATCAAGGACATAAGCAATCACAATGAGGTGGAAAGAACCTGTGAGATCTGTAACCATAAAATCTTTTTATAGTGAGCAATAACAACAAAATTCAGAGGACAACATGGACTATATACTCACCCTGGAGACCACAGAAGGAAATGTGAATTGGTCTCAAGCCCAAAAAGCATTCTTGGAGGAACTCAAGAAAGGTTTAAAAAAAAACAAATTAGAGAAATAGGAGATAAATATAAATCTACAGTGACCAAATTTGAAAAAAAAATCTCACTGAAGAAAATGAATCTTTATAAACAGTAAAATTGGAGAACTAGGACAAGAGGTCCAAAATCTAACCAGAGAAAATACCTCCCTAAAAATGAAAAGTGAAAATATCGAAAAGGATATTCAAAAATTAATTGAGGAAAATAATTCACTAAAAATTAAAATTGGTCAAATTGAAGCTAAGGACTCTATTATGCAGCAATAGTCAGTCAAACAAAACATAAAGATTGAAAAGTTAGAAGACAGTGCAAAATATCCCACTGGAAAAACAACTGAACTGGAAAACAGATTCATCAGAGATAACCTAAGTTTTATCAGCCTCCCAAAAATCCATGATGAAAAAAGCAGCCTGAACAGTATCCTCTAAAAGACTGTTAAGAAAACTGTCCTGAGGTCCTAGAATCAGAAGGTAAAATTGTTATTGAAATAATTCACTGATCTCCTCCTGAAAGAGATCCCAAATTGAAAACTCCAAGAAAGATAGTACCCAAATTCCAGAGCTACAATGTCAAGGAGAAAAATACTGCATGTAGCCAAAAAGAAACAATTCAAATACCGTGGAACTAAGGTCAGGATTACACAGGATTTAGCAGCTTCTACATTAAAAGATCAGAGGGATTGTAATTTCTTGTTTTGTAAAGCAAAATAGCTAGGACTGCAACCAAGGATCAACTACCCAGCAAAACTGAGCATGATCTTTCGGGCAAGGATATGGTTGTTTAATGAAATGAAGGACTTCCACTCATTCCTGAGGAAAAGCCAGAGCTCAATAGAAAATTTGATCTTCACTTAGAAGACCCAAGAAAGACATAAGGAAAACAAGGAAAACATATACTCACACAGACACATATGCACACATGCACATTTATGCATGTAACTGGGTTCTCAATAAGAGCAAACAGTTTACACCCCTGTATGAGAAGGTGATACATGTCAATTATGAAATTTGTATAATTATTGCAACATCTAAAAAATGATAGAGGGTGTGGGTATAAATTAACTAATCTGAAGACTAAAAAAATGTTATTAAGGGGAATAAAGGGAATGTAATACGAGATAAGGAAAGGATGAGGCAGAAAATAGTAAATTACAGAGATGAGCATCAAATGAACATTATTCTCATTTCTTCTGATTCAAAGATGGATCAATATAATCAGTTAAGTTTATATCCTAAAATGAAAAGACACAAAACCTCATTATAATAGAGGGAAAAGAGGGAGGGAGAGGAGCGTCATATGAAATTTACTAGCATTGCTTAGGGTTCAAGGAAGGAATAACATACTCCATTAGGAATAAAAATCTATTGTGCCCTACAGGCAGTAGTAGCAGGTAAGGGGGGTGTAATAAGCAGGAATTTGGCTAAAAAGGAGGGAAATAATAGTAAGAGAAAAGGGTAGGTAAAGAGAGCGGACACAGGGAGGGAATTCCAAGGGAGGCATTTTCAAAAAGAAAATCCTTAAGGAGGGGAAGGGGAAAAGAAGATACAAAAACAGAAACAGGGGAAGTAATAGGAGGGAAAGTCACATACAGTAAACATAAATGTGAATGTGAATGAGATATACTCTCCCATAAAACAGAGGTGGATAGCAGAATGTATAAAAAAACACAATCCTACAATATGCTGTCTACAAGAAACACTTTTGAAACAAGGGGATACACACAGGGTAAAGGTAAAAGGATGGAGTATAATACACCATGTTTCAACTAAAGTAAAAGAAAAAAATCAGGGGTAACAATTTCCATCTCAGATAAAGAAAAGGCAAAAATAGATCTAATTACAAGAGATAAGGAAGGAAACTATGTCCTGCTAAAACGCACCATTGAGAATGAAGCAATATTATTACTTAACATATAGGCACCAAGTAGTATAACATCCAAATTGCTAGAGAAAAAGTCAAAGAAATAAGAGGAAGAAATAGATAGCAAAACAATATTAGTGGGGGACCTGAGTCTCCCACTCTTTGAACTGGATAAATCTAACTTCAAAATAAACAAGGAAGAAGTTAAAGAGGCAAATAGAATTTTAGAGAGAGACTAGACATGATAGATCTCTGGAGAAAATTGAATGGGGATAAAAAAGGTATATACCTTCTTCTCAGCAGTACATGGCACATACACAAAAATTGACCATGTATTAGGGCATAAGAACCTCACAATTCAGTGCAGTAAGGCAGAAATCTTAAATGCATCATTTGCAGATCATAATGCAGTGAAAGTCATATGCAATACAAGGCCATGAAAAGATAGACAAAAAACTAATTGGAAACTAAATAGTTTAATCCTAAAGAATGAGTTGGTGAAACACGAAATTATAGAAATAATTAGAAATAATTAATAATTCAAGAAAATGACAATAATGAGACTTCATACCAAAACTTGTGGGGACAGCAAAGGCAGTTCTTAAGGGAAGTTTTATATTCCTGAATAAATACATGAATAAATTAGAGAAAAAGGAGGTCAATGAATTGAGCATGCAATTGAAAAAGCTAGAGAAAGAACAAATTGAAAATCCCCAATTAAACGCTAAGTAGTGTTTAGAAATTAAACACTAAATAGAGTTTAGAAATTTTAGAAATAACGAAAACCAAAGGAGAGATAAAGAAAATTGAAATTAAGGAAACTATTGAGCTAGTTCTATGAAAAAAACAATAACATTGATAGACCTTTAGTCAATATGATAAAAAGAAAGAAGAACCAAATTTCAAGTATCAAATATGAAAAAGGTAAATCTACCTCCAATGAAGAAGAAATTCAATCAAAAATTAGGAATTATTTTGCCCAATTATATGCACATAAATTTGACAATCTTAGTGAAATGGATGAATATTTACAAAAATATAAGTTGCCCAGATTATCTTAATTGGTAGTAAATTATTTAAATAACCCCATTTCAGAAAAAGAAATTGAACAAGCCATCAATGAACTCCCTAGGAAAAAATCTCCAGGGTCATATGGATTTAATAGTGAATTCTATCAAACTTTTCAAGATCAACTGATCTCAATACACTGCAAAAATTGGTGAGGAAGGAGTCCTACCAAATTCTTTTTATGACACAAATATGCTACTGACACCTAAATCAGGAAGAGACAAAATGGAGAAAGAAAATTATAGACCAATCCCCTTCATGAATATAGATGCAAAAATCCTAAATAAAATATTAGGAAAAAGACTACAGCAACTTATTGTAAGAACAATACATTTTAATAAGGTAGGATTTATTCCAGGAATGCAAGGATGGTTGAAGATTAGGAAAACCAGCATTATTATTGACCACATCTACAATAAAACTAGCAGAAACCATATGATTATCTCAATAGATGCAGAAAAGGCTTTTGATAAAATACAACATCCATTGCTATTAAAACACTAGAAATTATAGGAATAAATGGAGTTTTCCTTAGAATAATAGGTAGCATCTATTTAAAGCCATCAGGAAGTATTATGTGTAATGGGGATAAACTAGAAGCATTTCCAATAAGATCGGGGTGTAAAAAGGATGTCCACAATCACCCCTCTTATTCAGTCTGGTACCAGAAACGTAGCAGTAGCAATTAGAGAAGAAAAAGAAATCAAATTAATCAAATTAGACAAAGAATAGCCTAAGATATCACTCTTTGCAGATAATATGATGATATACTCAGAGAATCCTAGAGAATCAAGTAAAAACCTCCTTGACATAATAAATAAATTTAGCAAAGATGCAGGATATAAAATAAACACACATAAATAATCAGCATTCCTATATATTTCTAACGAAGTCCAACAGCAAGAGATAGTAAAAGGAACTCCATTTAACATTACTGTAAACATTATAAAATATTTGAGAATCTACCTGCCAAAGTTTACCTACCAATATGAATACAACTACAAATTTTTCACTTTCCACAGAAATAAATCTGATCTAACTAATTGGAAAACCTTCACTTGCTTGTGGCTGGGTGGAGCTAATATAATAAAAATTACAATTTTGCCTAAATTAAATTACATATCAAGTAATATGTAATCAATCTACCAAAACAATTACTTTACAGGGCTAGAAAAAAGTGACAAAATCCATTTGGAAGGACAAAAGGTCCAGAATAACAAGGTAATTAATCAAAAGAAATGCTAGCAAAGGTGTCCTAGCCGTACCAAATTTTAATCTCTATTATAAAGCATCAGTCACCAAAAGTACTTGGTACTCAATGAAGAATAGAGTGGTGGATCAAGGGAGTAGACTGGGTACAAAAGAACCAGTAGTCAATGACTAAAGTAATATAATCTTTAATAAACCCAAAGACCCCAGGTTTGGGGATAAGAATTTACTATTTAACAAAAACTGCTGGAAAAACTGGATTTAGTATGGCATATACTGGGCATAGACCATTATGTAATGCTGCATGCCAAATCAAGTGTAAATGGGCACATGATTTAGGTATAAAGGCTGTTACTGTAAGCACTCTGGAGAAGCAAGGAATAGTTTACCTGTCAGATTTATGGAGTATGGAAGATTTATGACAAAACAAGAGGTACAGACCATTATAAAATGTGAAATGGATACTCTTGATTATATTAAATTGAATAGTTTCTGTACAAAGTCAATTTAACCTATATTATGAAGGAAATTGGGAAATAATTTTTATAACCAGTGTCTCTGATAAAGGCCTCATTTCTAAAATAGACTGAGAATTGAGTCAAATCTTTGAGAATACAAGTAATTCCCCATTTGATAAAAGGTCAAAGGATATGATCATGCAATTTTCAGAGGTAGAAATTAAATATATCTCTAAGCACATGAAAAAATGCCCTAAATCATTCTTGATTTGATAAATTCAATTCAAAACATCTTTGAGGTAACACATGTCACAGGTCAGATTGGCTAAGATGACAAAACAGGAAAATGACAAATGCTGGAGTGGATGTGGAAAAACTGGATCACTATTGCATTGTTGGTGGAGCTGTGAACTGATACAACCACTATTGAGAACAATCTGGAACTATGCTAAAAGGGCTATAAATAATTGCATACCCTTTGACCCAATAACAGCACTTCTGGGGGTGTATCCCAAAGAGATCATAGGAGTGAGAGGAAGACTCATATGTACAAAAATATTTATTGCAGCTCTCTTTGTAGTGGCAAAAAGTGGAAATTAAGGGGATGACCATCAATTGGGGAATGGCTAAACAAGTTGTTGTACATGAATGTAATGGAATAATGTTGGGCTGTAAGAAATGGGTAGGAAATGGACTTCATATTTACTTGGAGAGGCTTATACAAATGGATGCTAAGTGAGAAGAGCAGAACCAGGAAAAACTTGTACACAATCACAGACACATCGAATGTGTGATGACCAACCTTGATAAACTGGACTCTTCTCAGCAATGCACAGCTATAAGAGAAATCTACAAGTCTCAGGATGGAAGGAAATACCTACATTCAGAGAAAGGTCTAGAAAGACCAGAGTTTAAATGGAGATAGAAGCAATCTACATGCTATCACTCTTTCCTATGTTTGGTTTTGTTTCCTTTTTCCTTTGTCCACTCTATTGGTTACAATCCTTCTATACAACCAGACTAATGTCCAATGTGGAAGTATTTGCAGATTCTATACTTGACTGCATTCTGCCATGGGTGGGCGTGGGGGGAGAGGAAGGGGAGGAAACTTAATACTCAAAGGACTCTGGAACTGAATCTTGCAAACTAAAAGTAAAAAAAAACCAAATCAATTTAATAAAAAAAATAATTGCATATGCTTTGACTCAGTAATACCACTTCTAGGGTTGTATCCCAAAGAGGTCACAGAAGTGAGAGGAAGACCCATATGTACAAAAATACTTATTGCAGCGTTCTTAGTGGTGGCAAAAAAACTGGAAATTTAGGGGATGCCCATCAATTGGGGAATGGCTGAACAAGTTGTGGTATATGAATGTAATGGAATACTACTGTGCTATTAGAAATGGGAAGGAGATGGAGTTTAGAATTACCTGGAGAAGCTTATACAAATTCATGCTAAGTGAAAAGAGCAGAACCTGGAAAAATTTGTACACAATCACAGACACATCATATGTATGATGTACAGCCTTGATAAATGGGACTCTTCTCAACAAAGCAAGGTTACAAGACAACTCTACAAGTCTCAGGATGGAAGGAGATATCTACGCTCAGAGAAAGATCTAGGAAGACCAGAGTTTAAATGGAGACAGAAGCATGCATGCTATTGTTCTATTTTATGTTTGTTTTTGTTTCTTTGTTCCCCATTGTTCACTTCATTGGTTACAACTCTTTCTTATAACCAGACTATTATACAATGTGAAAGTATTAGCAGACCCTATACATGATTGCATGCCACCATGGGGGTAGGTGGAAGGGAGGGGAGAAAATTTGAAACTCAAGGGATTGTGGGGAATGGGTAAACAAGTTGTGGTATATAAATGTAATGGAATACTATAGTGCTATAAGAAATGAGGAGCAGATGGACTTCATATTTGCCTGGAGAGGCTTATACAAACTGATACTAAGTGAGAAGAGAAGCAAGAGAAATTAGTACACATATGTGTGATAACCCACTTTGGTAAACTGGACTTTTCTCAGCAACACAGGGTTATAAGACAACTCTAAAGAATTTAGAATGGAAGTAGAGGTGTACATTCAGAGAAATATCTAGAAAGAAAAGCGTTTAAATGCAGACTGAACAAACTACATGCTCTCTTTCTTTTCCATGTTTGGTTTTGTTTCCTCTTTCCCATTGTTCATTCCATCTGTTACAACCCTTCTATAAAACCAGACTAATGTCCAATGTGAAAGTATTTGCAAATTCTATACTTAGGTGCAAGCCACTATAGTGGGGGTGGGAATGAGGGGAGAAAATTTGAAATTCAAGGGATTGTGGAACTTTATCCTTTAAACTAAAAGTAAATAAACAAGTCAATTTTTTAAATAGAAAAGAGATGTAAACAGTGCCACTTTAACAAATTCCTTATTTTTCTTTCCTATTTGCCTTTACAGGTTTCTCTTGTGTAATGTATTTGAAAGTCATGATTTTAATTCATCTCTGCTCTTTTCGTTAGGAATACCTGAGAGTCCTCTATTTCATTGAATTATAATTTCTCCCCCTGAAGAATTATACTCCGTTTTGCTGGGTAGTTGATTCTGGGTTGATATTCTAGCTCTTTTGACCACCATAAAATCATATTCCAAGCCTTCAGATGAAGGGGGCTGCTAAATCTTCTGTCATTTCCACAATACTCGAATGGTTTCTTTCTGATTGCTTAAAATATTTTATCCTTGACCTGGGAACTCTGGAATTTGGGTACAATAATATTTGGAGTTTTACTTTTGGCATCTCTTTCAGG
>JAQQSW010001737.1:0-16320 GCA_028646575.1 Pseudocheirus occidentalis
ATCCAAACAAATAAAAAAATAGAAGGCAATGTGAAATATCTCCTTGAAAAAACCACTGAACTGAAAAATAGATCCAGGAGGGATAATTTAAAAATTATTGGACTACCTGAAAGCCATGATCAAAAAAAGAACTTAGAAAGCATCCTTCAAGAAATTCTCAAGGAAATTTGCCCAGATATTTTAGAACCAGAGGGCAAAATAGAACTTGAAAGAATTTACTGATCAACTCTTAAACTCATTGTGAATAGTGACTATTTTTAAAAAGTAGTCCTTAACACCTAACACAGAGATTAGCACATAGTAGGTACTTAAATACTTGTTCATTTTTTGGCGAGTTGCTGTAATCTGAAAGAGGTAAGTTGCCTACAATCAAGCAAGATAGTATGTGCCAGAGTCTAGATCTGAACCCAAGATGCATTGACTTCAAGTTTCAACACTCTGTTCTATGCCACAATGGAATCAGACATATCTAGCTTCATATCTCACCTCTATCTAACACCTAGATGTGTGACCATAGGCAAGTCACTTAACTCTCTGAGTCATGGGCAACTTAAAGGCTACAAAAACAGAATTCACATAAGATCTGAGTAGGAAGCCATGGTTGTAGTGAGTTAGAAAGATGAAGTCATTGGCTGAAGGAAGTTTGGTCGTATCTTTTGGAAATAACAGAATGTAAGTTTTCATTTTGACCATTGTTAGTATGTTGGGCAACTTTGGATGGAAACATGTCATTCTTGGGAATAAACAGCAAGTGTTTCTGCCACATGTTTTGTCTATTTGGACAACTGAGGGGCACTTGGAAATTCCCAAAGGTAGAAAGAAAATTGTGAGACATTGTAAGTGACAACAAGTTGGCTATGTCTTTGTCCTTTGCCCTTGAGAGAAACTTGTGTCTGCCATGTGGGGTGCAAGGAGCATAAAATCGTGCCTGAGGCTTTTTGCCTATCCTATGGGCAAGCAACAGTTTGTTTTGAGAAGTGAATTCCTGGGTTGCCAAGTGAGTGACAGTAATAAAGGAACCACTGCAAGTTGGCAAAGACTTTGAGATTGGAGATCATCAGGCATTAGAGGCTTTCATAGCCAGAAGCTGCATCTGTGGTGACTGAGACCCATGAGTCTAGACCAGTTGGACGTGATACCAACCTAGGAGAAGACACAACAACCAGGGTTCAAAGATATCCCAGGTGATGGAAATTATCAGTCCTCTAGGTACAAAGTTTGATGGATTTGTGAGCTATTTGTGGGGAGACTAAGCACCACTCCTTGACCTATCTTGTCTTCCCTTCATTGTGTTCAGCTCAAGTCCCAGATATACACGCCTTTCTTCCTCATGTTCTTTTTACAATCTCCAAGTGAGTACTGTTCAGAAATTTCCCAGCTGTACCCAAAGAACAAGGAAGGTAACTGGCAAGAGTTTCAGAAAAAAGTTGAGGCAAAGAGTTCCATGCGGACATGCTTAATATTTTCCTTTCATTTCTGCTAGGTTTAGTCAACCAACAAGTATCTCTTAAGTGCTGATTATCTCTTAGGTTCTAGGGATTCAAAAACAAATACATAACAGTCTCTGAATTCAAGGAGCTTTACACGACCACTTTATGTTGATCACCATGTACTGTGAGTTTAGGGGTAGGTGGAGGACTGGATAATTCAATAGCAGAAGAAAATTCAAGAGAGGTGAAGTTATTTTTTAATATTCTGAGCAACTTTTCAAATAATTCTCTAGATAAATTCAGAACCTGAACAGTGTAAATTTTAAACTACTCTGCAAGGGGACTCAGAACTATGAATTTTACTGTTTTAGAGGTTACCTTGTACATACACCAGACAGCCTCCAATGAGTCCTCTGAGTTAGTAACTTGAGTAGAGCTCCACCTGGTGAAGAACTCAGATATTATATTCTTCCGCTAGGTTAACAGTGGCCTACTTTAGACTTAAAGTCTTTATTTTATCTTTATTTTTATTTTTTTTTTAGATTTAAGGAAGACAGGGTAAGGGCCATTAGGGGCTGCTTTCACTAATGCAGTGTCCCGGCATCACATAGTTTGTGTACAATGTATCAAGTGTTATAAATGATATCACCAAGTCTTTCCTAATTTTATTCATATGTGCATACTTAGGAAAGCTTCCTTAGACTTGCTAATGTTATCTTTGGTTTGGTTTTGTTGTCCTTGAGACTGGGTCTCTCTATCTTGTTGGAACTAGAAGGGTAGAACCTCCTTCATAGGACTGATCCCACCACTAGTCTCCACAAACATTTTGACTTGCTCCATTTCTGACTAGGGGCCAGTTTGCCCATCATTAGACATCCAATGGCTCCTCGGTTGCCAGAGGCTCACCATACTGATGCTGGACTCTGTAAGTAGTAGCCCTACTGCAGTTAAAATTCCAGAGCTCTAGAGATCTATCACCCTCAGCTTCCCTGGTAGCTGCATTTACCGGAATGGCCCACTGTGCCAGGGTCCTAATGTTATCTTACAATTAAGACAGAAACTTCAAGAACCAGAGTCATTCGCCTGACAAAGATTTCCTTGACCCTTCTAACTATCTTCCTGGGCACTCATATCAGAGAGCATGCCTACTGCCAGCCAAGCATACTGTATTCATCCACAAACACAAATTCCCATGGAAATTGAATCCAAATAGCCCATTTCTGTTTTATTTTAGGATATGTTCATGTTCTCATTTCTCCAGTGTTCCAATGAAAGAATTAACT
Organism: Pseudocheirus occidentalis; assembly: GCA_028646575.1. Lineage (NCBI taxonomy): Eukaryota > Metazoa > Chordata > Mammalia > Diprotodontia > Pseudocheiridae > Pseudocheirus > Pseudocheirus occidentalis. Next base: position 2,714 of record JAQQSW010001737.1, read on the forward strand.
AGATGGTTCATTGCTCTTTGTTCCCTCTGACAATTGTCATTTCCTATACAGAAATGGTTAGGTTTATTGCTTGAAAGCATTTGACTATTAGATTCTTAGCGGTTATAGTATGGGTTGCCATAGCTATGGCAAATTACTCTGTGTGTGTATACGCGTGTTTTGTGTGTATTTTACCACTTTGGTTCACTAATAACCTACTTATGTGCTAAGTAGGCGTTTATTCATATACAAAATAATTACTTATGAAATGCTCAAAGTGCCATCTGGTCCTGTCTTGAACTATGCTAATCAGAAAGCATCCTGTTGCAGTGGCCTTGAAAAACCTCAACAGCTGCTTAAAAGTAGTAGATTTCAGTCCCTGAGCTTTTTTGTGCCAGTAGAGAAGACAATGCTACTTAATTGTAATAATAATGATCCTTATAGCAACTCTCTCTGTTGATCTTAATGTTCTCTATGGTTAAGCGCATTGTAAATGGGTTTGAAAAATTCAGAAATCAGATCTGTTTGATATTCATCCATCCTCTTTGAGGGGTTTAAATCTTTGAAAAAAAAAGACATAGACGGCTTTACATATACCATTCATGACAACCCTGTGAGATCAGTGGAATGCAACTCATAACCCATTTCTGACTTAGTAATTAAGCCTGAGAAGTTATCAGAAGCTCATAGAGGTTAAGAAACTTGCTACAGTTAATAAGAATCAGAAGAGGGATTTGAACCTAGGCCTTCCTGATGCCAAACCTGGTACTCCATCTGTTATTTCTCCTTTTGTAGATGAGGACATTGAGCCCCAGAGAAATTATGGGATGTGTCAGTGGTCATGTGGGCTATTTAAGTGTAAAAGATAGGATTTAAACCCAGAACTCAACAGACTCCAGCTCTCACAGTCTTTCCACTACACAATATTACAATTTTCTGGAATCTTGGTCACTTTAAGATCAGTGGAAAGCAGGAGTTCTCTTAAGTTTTACAGAAATCAATACTAGACAGACAAAACAGTGAAATAGCAGTAGTATCTCTTGGTAGACAGCTGTGAACAGAAACCAGATCTTCTCCTGTTTTAATGATCTGCCCCCTAAAGCTTCCTGCTTCAATAATCCTCTCTAATAAAAGTGGTCTCAAAGATGTCACCACTCAGGTTGAGCCCTGATTTTTATTCTCTAAGCTCTATTAAAATCCTTTTTTCCCCATTTATGTTCAAGTGTGGTTATCTCCCAAATCCCTCTTTCACACTTAATGATTTCTATCCTAGACATAAAACCTTTATTTCAGGAATATGAGCTTTTATTCTAGATAAGAAAAAATCACATCTTTAGTACTAACTACAGTAATTTTTTTTTAAAACTTAGAAATTTGGAACCTCCCTTCTATTACCACCAGTTCACCACCTGGGCTCCTCTTTCCTTAAATCTCTCAGGCCACTTTTAACTCTTCCATGCATTTAATTATTTTATCTTGTATTATAATTCTTTGTGCACATATCTTATCCCACCTTCCTTCTAACCTCTCTAACAGCTGGGACAATGTAGGTTTTTTAAAAAATATTGACAGCACATTGTGCCATAACCTCCATATACCTGTGCCTTGCACATAGTTAACAAGCAATCAATGCCAGGAAGTTGATGCCAGGGCATCAACACACCTTAATTTAGGCAGGTAAGAGAGATCTTTCCACCTGGGCTGCACTATCTCTGTACCTTTCCCTTTCCTATTCATCCATACTTAAGAGCTAAAGAAGTTTTTAGGTGAAAAAACCGCAGGGAAAGGGGGCCTCTGAACCCCAGAGTGCATTGGTAGTTATTAGGTAAATAACACAAGGGTAAAGACCAAGGGTAATCTAGTCTTCAGAGATAAAAATCTGAAGTATACATAAAACTCACCATAAACTAGACTGAATTCACTCCTGGAAACCTAAACTCAATGACCAACAAGTTTAGTCCAAAGAAAAGATGAATCTTGTGAGCATTAGTGATCTAATAAGCTTGGTGCCTAGGACAAATATCTGCTGGGGGACAGAAACATCCTCCAACCAAGATGCTGGTAAGAAAGAAAAAGAATACTCTATTAAGGAAAAAACAAAATAAAGATCAGAAAGATTACGTCTCCCACCTCCACAGTTTGAACTGTTGCTTGTCTTAAGGCTGAAAGAATGGCAACCGCCTTTCTAAGAGCTATAAAACCCTCTCTGGCTTTTGAATGAAAAGAGCATGGCAGAGGCCACTCTTCTTGGGAGGAAGCTATAGTACTATATAGGTAAGGATTTCAACTGAAGGCAGAAACTGAAGAAGCAGAGAAAAGCTCCACATCCCTGTACCCAGTGGGACTGTGCTTGGAAGCCTCCAGAAGAAGCCATGCTTTCTGGAAGAGACCGCTGAGTTGCAGAACCAGCAAAAGAAGTATGATGACATCGGTAGAAGGCATCAGTGGCTCCATAGCAGTAGAAGCACGAGTTGCATTTCATGCATGTGCCCTGTCCACACTGTATGTGTGCTCTTCCATGCATATAGCCTGGCCACACATTTTCCACATACTTCCCTACATGTATGAACCATGGCTACATATCTTCCCTATATATGTCCCTCCAAATGTGTGCCTCAGCCACACGTGATGTCCATGAGCACATCCTTGACATCCATTCTTCCCATAAATGCTTTTGATGTGTTTGTGGCCTTTTAAAAATGTTGGTACAAGGGAAGTCTTGAAGGGAGAGGAAAGAAATGATATAATAAAAAATAAATGTGATTTTAAAACAAAAGATAGCAATTTAAAAAGAAGGAAAGGTCTTCCCTTCTTTGGGTGATAACTGGATGAGGGAGGAGACAGTGAGGCTGGTGACTTTGCACACCTGCCTCACTTAAATCCAATTCACTTTCATGTCATGACATCACCTCCCTGATTTCATGGTCCTGAATAACAGACATATAACATTAGAATCATCATTCTTGTTTCAATAATGCTTAAGGTTCTCAAAATATTTTCTATAGTACATATTCTTAACCTTTTTGAGTCATAGATCTCTTTGGCAGTCTGGTTTCCAAAATAGTGGGAGTTTTTTGTTTTGTTTTTTAATAATGGAAGGAAAGGCTAAATGTCAGAAGTGAGTGAAAATGAGGTCATTTTTTCCCTTTCTAATTGGGATGAACCACTGAACAGAACCACTGAAATTGCTGCAGAAACTGAAGTCCACTGTACTAGTGGATCCCAGTTTAAGAACTCCTGTAATAGAGGCAAAAAATGGCTAATTTTTTGAGTATCACTGTCCCTCCAAAGAAATGTCCCATTCTTTAGAAGATGAGAGAGCTATACTTCTCTTGGAGATCCCTATGATTCCCAGTAGTGGAAGTAAACATCCTGCATGCATGCTTTATTCTCTGAGCCATGACTCCCATGTTAGTCACAATTCACTTTTGATTTGCCAGGGTTCTGGTGCCAAACGAACAGGGGTGAACACATTTCTAGATGGAAATGATTTTCCATGACCGTTCTGTCCACTGGATTTCTCCCAGTTGGAAGTCTCCTTCCTTCTGTCAGCCTTCATTTAGGATGGCATTGCACAGCTCTACTCCATTCAGAGTGGCTAACACAGCCAGACAAGAGCTCCTTAATTAGCACACTGATGGTGGCAACAGGTTGAACTAAAGCTGGTGTTGACAATGGTGGCAGACCATTAATGGCACGTGCTTTGGTTTTGAAAGATTCAATTTCTTCATCCCCACCCCATCTAAGTTTCAGGAAGTCATTTGGCATCTCTTTTACACAGATTTTCTGTTGATTTTCTTTATCCACAGGATAAAGTCCAGGAAACTAGCCGAGAGAGATACATGGAAGTAGCTTATAGAATAGATGAAAAAGGAACCTGCTAGATCCAGAAGTGCTGAGTTAATGTTATTTATTGCTTTAACAAAGCAACAAAAAGATCAGTGGGCTTTAAAAAATCAGATGAAACTGAAATATGTTCAGTGCCTTCCCCAAGCATCAAGGGTGACTACTGCCTTCTGGGAAAGCCACCTGTCTCTGTGAGACTCAGTGTAGCTGGCTGACCGAATGTGTTAGCAGGAACTCATGCTTGATTAATGATCATCCTTTCTGGGGCCAACTTCAAGATTCAGTTTGAGCGCTACTTCCTACACAAAGCCTTCCAAATCTCACTTGTTAGTGCCATCATTCCAAAATTACTGTGTAGCTACTTCGTATATATTTTTGTATTTACTCGTGTGTTTACATGTTATTTTGACTCTATAAAACATAAATATCTTGCAATCAGAGATGGTTTCATTTTTCATCCTTTTATTCCCGGTGCCTAAGAGTTGCACATGGTAGGTACCCAGTAAATGCTTGTTTAATGAATGAGTAAATAACCTATAACCAACCCAAGAGGAGAATTTCAAAACTTAGGGCCTCTGTTGGCTTCCCAGAGGCATGACATCAGACCAACCACTGCAGGTGTTTAAAAAAAAGGGCTCTGTCTCCTCCCTTCTTCTAGACCTTGACTAGCAAATACTGGAGTGTAACAGAAGCGGAATGCCTGAGGCTTCTGACCCTTCCCACTCCCTACAGGGGACCCTAATATTAGTCACATGCATCACCCTGTTTTCTTTGCCCACTGTAGGCCTTTACATGGCCTTGTGGTTCCTCAAATAACATCATTCCTGCAAGTGTAGCTATACAAAGTTGTATAGCCAATGAGATGGAGAAGTAAGCATTTTCTTCAGTCCCCAATAACTCTCAAATGACAACAGCAATAAACAAACAAAAAGAATTATAAGTCAAAGATAGAAGAATTATAGCTATTTCCACGAAGTAAGAAAGGAAGAAAGCCAACAAGGTAATAACCTTGTGATTAAGAGCAAAGAATCCTTAACATGCTCACTCAGTACCTCTTCCCCACCAGCAGCCACATTTAGATAAGGTCTACCAGTCAACCCACAGTTTTGTGCTTTGGGATCCACTCATGGATTTCTTTCTTGTTGCAATCTCTTTCTCCGGAATCCTGTTGCAATCAGTAGTAGATATCAACTGTGCTCAGTCATGTGTGCAGGAGAGGGAGGCATATGAGTATGAGACTACATCTTCCTTCTTCCTAAGGCAGCACAAAAGTTAAGAAGCCTCAAAGCCAATAGAGCCTGATAAACTTATATCCTCCCTAAGCCTGTAATCCACCTGTATCTACTCTAAGCACAACTGTGCTGTAAGAAATAACGAGCTTGGGGGTGGCTAGATGGAGAAGTGAATAGAGCACTGGCCCTGGAGTCAGGAAGACCTGAGTTCAAATCTGGCCTCAGATGCTTAACACTTAGCTATGTGACCATGGGCAAGTCACTTAACCCCAATAGCCCTGCCTTCCCCCCTCCAAAAAACAAAAGAAAAAAATAATGAGCTCAATAATTTTAGAAAAATGGAAAGATTTGCATAAAATAATGAAATGAGCAGAACCAAGTATACAGTAACAATTTTAAGAATGATTTTGAATAAATAAATTATTTTGTTTATATATAAATACCCAAATTGGCTATAAAGGACATATGAATAAAAATGCTTTCTACATCCAGAGAAAGACCTGATAAATAGAGGTATGTGTAGGATAATTTTACATATATATATATATGTATATATATATTTATATATGTATTTCTGTCTAATGATAGTCATTTGGGGGGGAGAAAAAAAGAAATTTACATGATAATCTTATGTTTGAAAAGAATAGCAAGTTGTGCATGCTAGATTTGTGGTTTCATGTACAATCATCTTTTTTTATTGTATTCTGTTACAGAAATGCTTGTTTCATTTCATTAATTATTTAAAAAAAAAAGCAGTAGCCATTGATTCCACCAAGTCTGAGAACTAAAGAATGGAGGGAATTGGGTCAGGGGTCACAGCATGGACATGTACTGGATCTGAAGAAAATGGGACTTAACTCCAGCTTAGACCAGTCCTGTTCCCTTAAGAAGCTAGTTGGGGTGGTGAAAAGTAAATTTTCTAATGTAAACTGGTGAGCAGTAAATTTCCTAAAGTAGAAAAAGATTGAGATAGTTTTGAGATCTAGCCCTGAAGATAAGGCCATTATCAAAGGGGGAAAAGTAAGAAAGTTAGTGACAAAGGAAATTAAGGGGGAAAATACTAAAACCATCAAAGATCTCAGGAAAAATAGAATTTAGTTTAAAAACTAAATTACATGCATTTACATCAACAAAAAATATACTAAAATTAGAAGGAAAGGTAAATACCTAAATATCTAAGAGCTCATAAATCTCTCTAAATAAATATCACAAGAAAATGGAAATTGAACCATTACCTGATGAAATACAGAACTAAGAAGACATGGAAACCCAGCAGAATATTCCAGAATGACTCAAGAGAGAAATCAGAATCTCAAGAAAAGTTAGAAGAGAATAAATAGCAGAATTTGTAGTTTGCACAGTAGAAATAATGAATAGAAGAGAAAGATTTGAATTAGTGGTGAGTTTCTGCAATAGATGAAACAACTAACTGAGAATATTGTAGTTATGCTTGGTTGTATTGGGATCACTGAAGAATACACTGAAATGAAGAACAATCTAGAAGAGAAACTAAAAGCAGTAGTTAAAAAGAACACATGATCTCCTTACGAATAAAATTCATTGATTTCAAAGATGATACAAAAAGACAACTTAAGGATCATAGATCTCCCAGGAGAACATGACAAAACAAAAAACCTGAACACTAGAATGCAAGAAATAACATGAGAAAATTGTTTATAACTTCTAAATATAAAAAGCAAAGTGCCAATTGGAAGAATCCACAAATCACTTCAAGAAAAATTTTAAAACCCTATGTTTCAAACTCTAAGACATACAATGGTCCAATTTATCAATTCTAAATACAAAGAAAAAATTTTTCAAATGACCGGGGGAAAGATCTTCTAATATAAAGGGAAAAGATGCAAATGATACGAGACTGTTCTGTACCCACCAGAAACTACAGAAGGGAATATAATGATACGCGTTCTTAAAAAACACAGGAACTCAAGATGGAATCCAAAATAGCATGCCCTTCACAACTGAACCTAACCATCAAGGAAATAAGATTTGCATCCAATCAAAAACAAAAATTTGAAGCATTCTTCTTCCCCCCTTCTTCACAAAAAATGTGAATAGATTATCCAACTTGCAAACAACTCCAGCAACAGATGACTCAGTGCATAGAGAGCCAAGGCTTGAGTCAGGAAGATCCCTCTTCCTGAATTCAAACCTGGCCTCAGACACTAGCTGTGTATCCCTGGGAAAGTCACATAACCCCCTTTTGCCTCAGTTTCCTCATCTGCAAAATGAACTGGAGAAGGAAATGGCAAACCACTCCAGCATCTTTGTGAAGAATACTCCAAATCATGTGACAGAGACATACGTGAATGGAAATGACTCAACAACAACGAATGTGGAATAAAAGAAAATTGTACACAGAGAGAGTCCTAGATCAAACTATGGAGAAGGTAAATTTTGTCTTTAGTGATTGCCTCTGTTCTATTCCCTCCTCTTATCATATCCATTGAACCTAAATCTTTCTCCCATGCTTTACCACCCTCTGCCATTTTTACCATGGTTATCTATTGTTGATATTGTTCTACCCCAAAATTTATCAATAGGAATAAGAGGTAAGGAGATAAATGATTTCCCTTCTCCTGGGGCAAGGTGTTGTCCATGGAGATACAGCACTGTCTCAGAGGAGTGGTCCTCCTATGTGCCAACTCCCAATGGATTAGATCCATTCTAAGGTCTCCAACTACAATGAAAGAATATATCTTCCTCTCACTGTAGTCCTCTTCATTGGGAACCTCTATTGTGTGAAAATTCCTCCCCCCCCCACACCGCCTTTTCTTTACTCTTATTTCAATTCCATCTTGTGCTACCATGCCCATTTTCTTGCAGTCTCATCTTCTTTCTCTCCTCCCAACTCTCTACTAAAAGTTGGTTATTATGTGGAAAGAGCCCTGATTTTATTCTGGAGTCACTGGACATATCCTTGCTCTACCGCTTACCACTTATGTGACCTGGACAAGTCACTCAACCTTCCTGGACCTCAATTTCTTAATCTGTAAAATGATGGGTTTGGACTAAGTGGTCCCTTCCTGCTCTCTCTATATGATCTCACACTCTATCAGGAACCCAAATATGTAGCATATTAGAAAGAACAAGATTTTTGCACAATTACGGATGCCCTACTTATTGGAAGAAGTCTCCCACTCTTAACCGTACTTTTCTATGAGGGTGATGCAGGTCTCTTTGAACCCAAATCCCCTTCACTCACCTATGGGCATAACCATCATTTCAGAATAGTGAGACTGACAGCCTAGGAACAATGGAGGTGTGTGTTTCTCCTTTATAGGTGTACCCCACCATTTGGGTTCCATCAGATAGGTTCTGCCACATTTGTACCATGGTCATGTGTATTTGTTATGTATGTGCCCTGATCACACGTGATTCCTAGCTCTATGCCTCTCCGTTTGTATTCCCTTTATATGTTTGCTTTTCCCTACTCATGGTTTATGTGATTTTAGGAGATTATACCCCAAGTTTATGGAGGAAATGTTTTAATATTTCTTTTGTCGCTATACCAATTCATTAAATGTCTTTGCTTTAAACTGATCATGTTACTTCCCTGACTAATAAAAATAAACACATTAGTGAGAGTTTGTCAGCTATGGTTTTGATAGGATGAGACTACATACATGAAATATCTTGAACCTTGGATAATTTATCTAAGGAAATCTCTCTCTCTCTCTCTCTCTCTCTCTCTCTGTCTCTCTGTCTCTCTCTCTCCCCCCCTCCCTCCCTCCTCTCTTTGTCTCTCTGTCTCTGTCTCTATCTCTCTTTCTCTTTGTCTTTCTCTCTATCTCTCTGTCTTTCTCTCTCTCTATCTCTCTGTCTCTCTGTCTCTCTCTTTCCCTCTCTCTCTCTCTCCCCCTCTCCCTCTCCCTCTTCCTCTGTTTGTGTTCAAGGGCCAGGAATAATAGGGCAGGACTGCCCCCATATGTGACAAAGATAAGAGATATAATTAAATCAACAATCTTGACTTAAAGATAAATGATCAGCATCAATGTTCAAATATCAATAATATCATAAGAATGATTGATATAAACCAATTGCCATAGCAAGGAGACCAAATTAACCTGGAAACCTCCTCATCATGGAAATGCTTGATCTCCTTGCCAATGGAAAGAGATGGCCGTCAATGACAGTACCAGTTGATAACATAAAGTCATTTGTATAATCTTATGGAGAAGTGTAGTGTAAGATTACAAGTAGTTTCACCTCAAAAGATAGAGAGAAGAAGTAAAAGAAAAAACAAGCTTAAAACAAAGCTTGGCAAGACACTCAGAACTAAGTCCAACAGCTTCACCCACTAGGATTAGGTAGTTTTCCAAGAAATATATCTCCATAACATCATTTTGCTGTGTATGCAGCCTTGATTTCTGATTGACTTGGAGACCTCTCTGAGCAAGGTCACTGTGAAAGGCACCATTACAGAGTAGAACCTTGATAGAGGTGGTTTTTGGAGATGAGAGTGAACTTTTGAAGGGTTATTGTAACTCTTGGAGCCACTGACGTATAGGGGAAGCTGACCTCCCAACATGTTTCTTGCAACCCTAGAGACTGCTGAGAGCAGACTTCCCTTGGTAGGATCATGAAGTGTTATCAGCTGGAATCCCAGTGAACTATTGTACATTCTTTGGTCTATTCTAACCTGTATATCTTCACAACTTTCATTTACTATTTTGCTTGGATATATGGGCTTATTTGCTATTCACAATTTGTGAAAGTCTTTTGTGTAATCAGCATTTGGTGAGAGGCAGTTAGACTGGCGATATTAAGCTCTAACCACCTCTTGAGAGCGATTAAGTGGGGTGGCTAGGGAGTGCAGTGGATAGAGCACCAGCCCTGGAGTCAGGAGGACCTGAGTTCAAATTTGGCCTCAGACACTCAACATTTACTAGCTGCATGATCTGCCCTTCCAAAAAGCCAAAAAAGAGAGTGATCAGAGATAGTGCCTCTTTTCTTGAGCCCCTTGTATTCTTATCCTTACAGATATTTGAGGTATTATAGACAAATATAATTCTAGCCCAATTACCTTGGAAGTATGGAAGAGAACGGAGCATATGTCCAGCAATGGCCCTACTTCTATTCTCCACAAAAAGGTGGGCCGGCTCATGTATGTATCCATGCTATATGTAACCTGAGCTGTGTTTATATTTAGACAGCATGAACATTTATAGCTTATACAAGCAAAGTCACTTCAAGATCATTTGAAACTGAAAGAGAAAGGGAGATAAGTGGTTGAAGATGGGAAATACATGTTAAAATTTTTTCCAAAAGAGAAAGGAAGGAAATAGGCATTTGTCAAGTACCTACTGTGTACCAAGCGCTAAGTGCTAGCACACTAAAGCACTAAGCATTTTACAGATATCTCATTTGATCCTCCTAGCCACCTTGGGTGACAGGTGCTATTATTGTCCCCATTTTACTGTTGAGGAAATTGAGGTGAACAGAGGCTAAGTGACATGTCCAGGGTCATACAGTTTAGTAAATTCTAATTTCAGATTGGAACTTAGGTCTTCCTGACTCCAGGCCTAGCACTCTGTTCCCTGCACCACCCAGTTGCCTCACGACTATGATATAAACAATAAAAAGCATATTTAAAATTTATATTGAACAACAAAAAGGAGGAGGAGAAGGAGGGGAAGGAGAGGAAGGAGGAGAAGAAGAAGAGGAGGAGGAGAAAGAAGAAGAAGAAGAGGAAGAAGAAGAGGAGGAGAAAGAAGAGGAAGAAGAGGAAGAAGAAGAAGAAGGAGGAGGAGGAGAAGAAGAAGAAGGAGGAGGAGGAGGAGGAGGAGGAGGAGGAGAAGGAGAAGAAGAAGAAGAAGGAGAAGAAGAAGAAGAAGAAGGCAGATAGTTATACTGGACAAGGAAGGCAGAGCCAATAGATATCATGTGTTATCTACTGATCTTAAAACATGAAGATTACTTGAGGAAGGTCCGCAGGATGTCAAGTTTATGGGAGGACATTCTGAAGAATTGCCTAGGAGGGGCTAGCCAGGGTAGACTGTGATCTACATCACTGGGGAGAAAGACCACATAAATGAAATTCTTTATCCTTTAGAGTATCATTGGTTACACTGGAATGTTAAATGTGGAGCCTACCCCACGATGTGACCAGGTATAACTGGTCCACCCCACCCCAAAGAGTCCCATGGCTATGGTGCCCCTCTTCCAGGTTTGTCTTCCCTTAGATCAGATTATAGCCTCTTCCAGTGTCATTATACCAGCACACTCTCCCCTATATGCTGTTTCCATGCCCCAACCCCTAAGCCAAGAGCTACTATTTTTGCTCAAGGAAAAAATATCCCGAGATACACCTCTGAGTCATGCTCCACCCCCTCCTCTTTTTACATACTTACCCAGAAGTTTGCAGGCTTCTTGGATCAGTTTGATTGTGATGACATCATCATATACAGTATATGTCATGAAGGCATCTTGAATTTCTGTACATGCTCTGAAACAGAAATAGTCATCTAATTCTTTCAGATTCACCAGATTCACAGATTGAGCCCTGAATTGACCCATTGGAATAAAGCAAAGCTCAACTGAGCCTTAGTACCAGATTCATAGATTCTTTGATTCTATGGGTGATGAAAAGTTTACTATTGTTGATGAAATGGAAATATGTGCTGGATAGTAATTCTAGCTAGCATTTATATATGACTTTAATTCTTGCAAAGCACCTAACAAATATTATTTAATTTAGTCCTCACAACCACCCTGAGAGGTAGGCGCTATTATTAGTATTCCCATTTTACAGATGATGAAACTGAGGCAGAGAGAGGCTAAGTGATTTACCTGGAATCATACAGCTAGTAAAGACCAGATTTAAACTTATGTCTTCCTCATTCCAGATCTATGGGAGGACATGTTCAAGAATTGCCTAGGAGGGACTGGCCAGGGTGGGTTGTGATCTGCATTATTGGGGAAAATGACCACATAAATGAAATTCTTTATCCTTTGAAGTATCATTGGATATGCTGGAGTATCAAGCACAGAGTCTATCTGAAAGCCTTTAAAGACAATGGTGATAATAAGAATTGCAGTGATGTTTTCCACCTGCCTGGGAGATTTCTCTCCTATGAATGTTGCTTATGTGAACAAGGCATTTAGCAGCAGAGAATACGGCCAAGAGAGGAGGAGGCATAAACACATACACCTCTTCCCCTCTGTTGAATGCAACATCAAATTGCTCAAGTGCACGTGACAAAGTCATCCTTCCACAGGACAGTCAACAACACAAGAATGGAGCTCATGGATGGCCCCAGTGAGAAAGAATCATGTCAGGATGATTCATCTGTCAGATGAATAAGTACAAAAAGATTGTTTAAATCCAGGTCTGAATTCAGGCAAAGAGAAATTTTTTTAAAACTCATAATTGCATTCATTAGATGAAAAGGAAAGCTTATTATTCTCCTGTCTTTCAGAGGGCCAATTATGACAAATGAGGCACTGAGGTTGGGATCGAGTCTAAAATTATTGAAATAAATTGGACGTGTCCCATTTGGCAATCCATAATGACCTATCCATAATGACTCAAAGAAGTATGTGAAGTTATAAAAGATCTGCTGGCAATTTTCTTTGTGAGATCTCCCTGACCTGGACAACTGCCCAAAGAATGGGCAATGTAGAGCCTATCTTTAAAAATCAAATGGTGCCTTGAGAGCTCTCCTCCACAAGATGTCTTTCACACACATGTTAATCATGTAATATATTTTACAATGGATATGGAGATAACTTTGCTTTTGTTTTTTGTTCACATCATCTATTGAGAAGCAATATCAAGTGAAGTACAAAATAGGGATGTGTATAGATATGTGTGTATATGTATGTGTATGTGTATGTGTGTGTGTGTGTGTGTGTGTGTGTGTGTGTATATACATTCACCTTAAGGTGTTGACTTACATCATGGAGGACATACCACGCAGAAATAAAAGAAGGATTTCCTATCCATACTAATGTCCTCCAAGTGCTTCTATTTGCAGATGGCATTGTATTATTGATGTAGAGCCCTGAAATGTGACATAGGCTCCTCAATGAAATTTACATTCGTTTGAAAGAGATTGACCTAAATGGGGTATAGAAATCTATCTTGCCCTATAAGAAAATAAGGCTGAAGGGAATTAAGGGGTGGGAGAGGTATGATAGAAGGGAGAGCAGACTGGAGGAAGGGGTGATCAGAATGCATGTAATCTTTAGGTGGGGGAGAGGGGAGAGATAGGGAGAAAATTTGGATCTCAAAATCTTGTGGAAATGAATGTTGAAAATTTAAAATTAATTAATTAATTAATAATAGAAAGAGATTGGCCTAACAAAAACAGAGTGGATAGAAAATATGTATGACCAAGACTACAATGTGCATTTTAACAGGCAGCCTATTCAGTTAGTCTATTAGTGAGTGTGTATATGTATATGTGTACATATGTATATCTATCTATATATATATGCACATAAACATATATCATATTTGGGAAAATGTGCAGTGCTTTAGTAATTTACTTTTGTAGTTACTTCTTATTTCCACAAAAACTTTTTTTT
>JAQQSW010001738.1:0-16316 GCA_028646575.1 Pseudocheirus occidentalis
AAATGCAACTGGGAAATAATACATACAGGGATGGGCCCAGGGAGGAGCTCCCTGCCCTGCTAGAAAGCTAGAGAGGTGCTGGAGGGCATAAAAGGGAACAGATTGTGGGAGGGGTCTTACAGTGGGATCAATGTTCTGGGCTGGGGGGTAGGGACAAAAAGGGGAGAAAATTTGTAACTCAAAATCTTGTGGAAATGAATGATATAATCAAGAAATAAATTAAAATTTACATTAAAAAAATAAAATAAAATAAAATAAATTCTGTTGGATCTAGAAAAGCTGTATCATCCTCTTATGACTTGACTCTATATCCTCTAATGTTGCAAATCAAAATGTCCTTCTTGCACGAGCATGGCCTTAGTGCATTATTTCTCCCTAAGTGAAGGTACAATCCTTGAGGGCAGGGACTATATTTCCTTTTCTATTTGTATTCTCACAGTAGTTGGCCTATAGGAAGAGATTAATAATTTTTTTCCCATTCATTCATTCTTATTGTGGTTCTTTGAACACACTTATTTCTGTTCATATTTATATATTTCTAAATTTAAGGCAAATTCTAGACATTAAAAAGGAACTTTTTAATTTTGCAATTACTTTTTAATAGTGTATTTAAAATGGTAATAATTGACTTGAGGGCTGTTGATCATTTTTCTGTTCATTTTTCTTCAGCCTTGGGAAGTTCTTTAAGACCAATGAATATATGCAGTAGACTCTAAATTCGTATAGGGAAGACAATCTTGTTTCTCTTTGTATTTCACCTAGTACCAAGTAGAGTACATTGTATGGGTACTTGCTAAAAGCTTTTTTTAATGAAAGAGGAAATAATGAATATATGTGTGAACCAAGATAAACATGGGGATGTGCAGTATTTTGGTGGGTGAAGATGCATGGCATATTATCAATTATATAATTGTACTACCTACTTCAATGATGTGAACATAAACTTAAGAATTGTGATTAATTCAAAATGATTGTATTATTCTTTTAAAATTATACTGTGAAATGAAGAAACAAGAACAGATTTATACTGAGAAAAGAAAAATAAAGCATTTCTAACCTAAATTACCATTTTTATTATTTACACAGGTGGCAGAAAACAGGTGGTACCCAGGCTGGTCCCAGATGAGAGGGTATAAATTTCCTCTTCGTGACTTCAAAGGATTGGCTCAAGCAATTAATATGGTGACATGGCAATACTGGGACACATCTGGTGTTGGCTCTCATTGACTGAAAAATAACAGGTAACTACATTTTAGCATAGGGACTAGAACTGTGATTTCATGGATGGAAGGAACTCCTGGGAAGAAAGCACCTCTCCCAATACAAGCCAATAAATTTTCTGCACCCTATGATCTTAGAGAGTTTCTGGGAGTTTAACTGACTTATACAGGTTTACAAATGATGTCAGCTAATATTTGCACCTATACTTTTTTGGCTCTGAAGTAAGATTGCTATTCACTTTACTATGTGGTCCCTCATGTCATTCATATTCAATACCTTTTTAGTTGATATCTATATCACAGGAATTCTTGTTAATTTCAGTGGATGTCCTAAGGTTTTTTAAAATAGTTGATAAAATACATTATGTAAATGACTGATTTTCTTTTTTCAAAGTAGAGATATCATGTGGAATTGCTACCATTGATTTTTTTTATCTAAACGAATCACCAGAATTAATAGAGAAATTGAGGAACATAGATTTACACCAATAGATTCAAAGAATTTTATCCACATATGACCAATATGCACACTCACATTCTCACAAAGTGAACCAAGTATAGTTGATGATATGGGGCATTATCTAAAATCAGTAAAGCTTTAAATATGTTATTTTAAACTGTTTAATTCCCTAAACAGGAAGATGATACTTATAACTCTTGAGAACTGCATCTCTGTTAGGGAAGTTAAATGGAGTATACCTAGAGAGAGTGTAGGTTTAAGATGACTTTGATGACATGGTTTAAAAAAAATTTTAAGGAGTAAAAAAGGACGGCACTGAGAACAGAGAGGGGGAAGCAGAAGAGAGTAAACTGCATCATATGAAGACCCATTGCAGCAGAGGGAAAGAAAGAAGGAGATGAACTCTGTTCGAACCTTAATCTCTTTGGATTTTTCTCAAAGAGGGAACAACATATACACTCATTTGGATATAGAAATATATCTCACTATATATAAATAGGAGGTGAAAGGTAAAAGAAAAGGGAAGGAGAACACTGGTAGAAGGAAAGGCAGCAGTAGGAAGGAAAATGGGAAATTGGGGGGGTGAGAGAAGCAAGGGCATATTGAGAGAGGTCATGGTCAGAAATAAAACACTGGTGAGGAGGAAGAGGGTGAAAAGTGAGAAAAAAGTATAAATGGGGGGATAGGGTGGAGTGAAATACACAGTAATCATAACTGAAAGTGTGAATGGGATAAACTATCCCATGAAACAGAAGAAGGTAGCAGAGTGGATTAAAAACCAGAATCATACAATATGCTGATTACAAGAAACACATCTGAAGCAGAAATATACACATAGAGTAAAAGTAAAAGGGTGGAGCAGAATATATTATGCTTCAAGTGAAGTTAAAAAAATAGAGGTAGCATAGCCTCTAGGTAGCACAGTGACTAGAACATTGGCCCTGGAGTCAGGAGGACCTGAGTTCAAATTTGAGCCCAGACACTTGGCACACTTACTAGCCATGTGACTTTGGCAAGTCAACTCCAATTGCCCTCCAAAAAGCCAAAAACGAAAAAAAAATAGGGTTAGCAGTCCTGATCTCAGACAAAGCACAAGCAAAATTAGATCTAACTAAAAGAGATAAGAAAGGAAACTGCATATTACTAAAATGTAACATAAACAATGACGTAATATCACCACTAAACATATATGCACTAAGAGGTATTAGCATCCAGATTCTTAGAGAAGTTAAATGAGTTACTCAAAGAAATAGTCAGCAAAACTATACTAGTGGTGGACTTCAACTTTCTCCTCTCAGCACTAGATAATTCTAACCACAAAATTTTGAAAAAGAAAGTAATTAAAGAGGTGGAGAGAATGTTAGAAAAATTTAGAAATGACAAATACCTGGAGAAAACTGAATGTGGATAGAAAGGAATATAGTTTGTTTTTTTCTCAGTGGCATATACTACCAAAAAAATGACAATGTTTTAGGGTATTAAAAACCTCACAATCCAGTGCAGGAAGGCAGAAATATTCAATGCATTATTTGCAGATCATGATGTAATAAAAATTGCATATGATAAATAACTATGGAAATATAGACTAAAAACTAACTGACAATTAAATAATCTACTCTTAAAGAGTGAGACTGTCAAACAACAAATTAGAGGAACAATTTAAAAAATTGTTCAAGAGGATGACAATGTGATAACATAACAAAACTTGTGGGATGCAACCAAAGCAGTTCTTAGGAGAAATTATATATCTCTAAATGCTTATATGAATAAAACAGAGAAAGAGATCAAAGAATTGAGCATGGAACTAAAAAAGCTAGAAAAATTTAAACTCACTAATTAAATACTAAATTAGAAATTATGAAAACTCAAAGGACAGATTAATACAATTGAAAATAAGAAAATTATTAACTAATAAAACCAATAGATGGCTTCATGAAAAAATAAACAATAAAATACATAAACTTTGGGTTAGTTTTATCAGAAAAAAGAAAGAAGGGGAGGCTAGGTGATGCAGTGAATAGAACACTGGCCCTGGAGTCAGGAGGACCTGAGTCCATATTTGACCTCAGACATTTACCATTTACTAGCTGTGTAACTTTGGGCAAGTCACTTAACCCCAATTGCCCTGACTTCCCCCCTCCAAAAATACAAAAAAAAAGTATTACCAAAATAAAAAAGGGTAAGGTAAATTTACCATAAATCAAGGGGATGGATATTAACATGAGAATTAGGAGTTATATTGCCCAACTGTATTTCAGCAACTAAAAATCTTAGTAAAATGGATATTTACAAAAATGCAAATTGCCCAGATTAGCAGAAGAGGAAATAAAATAATTAAATAACCCCTTTTTGTAAAAAAGAAATTGAACAAGCTATGAATAAACTCCCCAAGAAAAAATTCTCCAGGTCCAGATGGAATTACAAATGAATTCTGTTAAACCTTTAAAGAACAATTAATTCTGATACTATATAAACTATTAGGAAAAAAAGGTGAAGAACTACCAAATTCATTTTATAACACATAGATTTATACTATAGCCAGGTAGGATTAATACCAGGAATGCAGGACTAGTTCAACAATAGGAAAATTATCAGCATAACTGATGTTATCAATAACCAGATTTACAGAAATCATGTGATTATCTCAATAGAAAGCCTTTGACAAAATACAGCACCTGCTCCAAATAAAGACACCAGAAAACATAGGAACAAATGGACTTAACCTTAAAATGATAAGCAGTATCTACCTAAAACAATCAGCAAATGTTGCATGTAATGTCAAAAAATTAGAAGCCTTTCCAATAGGAGCAGAAGTGAAGCAAGGATGTCCATTATTACCACTATTATTCAGTACTGTACTAGAAAAACTAGCATTAGCAACAAGAGAAGAAAAAGAATTAGAAGGAATTATACTAGGCAATAAGGAAACAAAGTAATAACTCTTTGAAGATATGATGGTATACTTAAAGAATTTTAGAAAATCAAATAAATAACTACTTAAAACAATTAACAATTTCAGCAAAATTGCAAGATATAAAATAAATCCAAATAAACCATCAGACCTTCTATATATTGCAAAATAAAGCCCAGTAGAAGGAGATAGAAGGAGAAATTCCATTTAAAATAAATATAGTCAATATAAACTATTTGGGAGTCTATCAACCAATACAAACCCAGAATTATACACATAATTACAAAACATTTTTCACACAAATAAAATCAGATCTAAACAACTGGAAAAATATCAATTGTTCATGGGTAGGCCAAGCCAGTATAATAAAAATGACTATTCTACCTAAATTATTTTGTTTATTCTATGCCTTACTGATTATACCACCAAAAATTATTTATTGAACAAGGAAAACTAAAAACAAAATTATTCTAGAAGAGCAAAAGCTCAATAATTTCAAGGGAATTAAAGGGGAAAACATAAATGAGGGTTGCCTAGCTATACCATACCTAAAACTATATTATGAAGTGGCAATCATCAAAATTATTTGGTCATAGCTAAGAAATTGAGTGGTGGATCAGTGGAATAGGTTAGGTACATAAGTCACAGTAATAAATTACTATAGCAATCTACTGTTTGATTAACCCAAAGAATCCAAGGATAATAACTCACTATCTGACAAAAACTGCTGGGAAAACTGAAAAATAGTATGACAGAAACTAGGCATAGACCAACATCTCACAACCTTTTCCAAGATAAAGTTCAAATGGGTATTTGATTTGGACATAAAGGAGGGTACCACAAGCAAATTAAGAGAGCAAGTAGTGGTTTGCCTATCAAATCTAAGGAGAAGGGAAGAATTAATCACCCAATAAGAAACAGAGAATACTATGAAATACAAAATGTTTGATTGGCTAATATGAAAGAAAAGGAAAACGATAAATGTTGGAGAAGATGTGGAGAAACTGGAATAGTTAATTAAAATAATTAAAATTAATTAAATTAATGATTGTTGGTGGAGTTGCGAACTGATCCAACCATTTTGGAAAGTAATTTGAAATTATTCACGAAGGGCTATAAAACTTGCATACCCTTTGATCCAGCAATACTACTACTAGGTCTGTATCCTAAAGAGATGATATAAAAGGGAAAAAGGACCTAGACGTACAAAAATATTTATAGCAGCTTTTTTTGTGGTGGTAAAAAATCAGAAACTGAGGGGACACCCATCAATTGGGGAATGGCTGAACAAGTTGTGATTATACACACACATGCATGTATGTACATGATTAAATACTAGTATTCTACAGGAAATGGTGAGCATACAGATGTCAGAAAAACTTGGAAAGACAAAACGTGAAGTGATGATGACAAAAGTGAGCAGAACCAGGAGAATATTGTTTACAGTAATAGCCACAGTGTGAGATGATCAACTATAGTAGATCAAGCTATTCTCAGAAATCGGAGACAGTTCTAAGAGACTCGATATAGAAAATTCTGACAACATCCAAGAAAGACCTATGAAGTCTGAATGCAGATCAAAACCTATTATTCTCACTTTTTTCTTTACTATGGTTTTTCTCTTTTGTTCTGAGTCTTCATTTAAAACATGACTAATGTGGAAATATGTTTAACATGATTGTATGTGTGTAACCTATATCAGTTTGCTTGCTGTCTTGAGGAGATGGGAAGGGAAAGGAAGGAGAAAAAAAAATTGGAGCACAAAGTCTTACAAAGATGAGTGGTAAAAACTATCTTTACATGTAATACAAAAAATACTGTTAAGTAAAAACAAAAAAGAAACATGTTTCTTCTCTCTTAATTTCTTTCTATTACTTTGTTTAACAAAATATTCAATCACATTCATACCCTGGGAAGAGTTCAAATAGAATAGCCTTTGGTATGCCCCCTCAGTCTCCAAAGCCTTTCAGGCCACTAACAGTGACTCAGGAATCACATGAGGGAAAAGCAAGGGGAAAGAAAAAACATTTATTAAGTGCATACTATGTGCCAAGCATACGTGCTAAGTAGTTTTACAAATACAATTTCATTTATTTCTTACAATAATTCTTGGATGTAGGTGTTATTATTTTCCCCATTTTACAGTAGAGAAAACTTAGGCAGATAGGTTAGGTGACTTGCCTAGGGTCACAAAGCTAGTAAATGTCTAAGGTTGAATTTGAAGTCTTCCGTGACTCAAAGTCCAGTGCTTAATCCATTGTTCCACCTGTAGTGCCAATGAAATATTTACAGTGGCCAAGATCACGATGAAGACTATGACTCTAAATATCACATGATATTTAATGGCAAAATATAACAAACCCTCCAAATACAGGGCAGAACCAAAGCATTTATTTAGACACCAGAAAACTGAAAGCCAAAACCAATAAGCTGATTCCATCAAAGTAGCAAAGGAATTAATAAACCAAACCAATACTGAGAGCCACAATATCCTTTAGCCTTCCCACAAACCAATATAACATCAATGTTTACTTGTGAACCTCTCTATCTCCTTGCCTGAGCCACTGTTTCTCCCACTGTGTTACTAGCTCTGGCTCCCAGCTTCCTGTGGCTCTGCTCTATCTTTCAGTAAACTCCTTCCATCACAGGCTCCATGTGATTACATTTAGCCTATTAAGGGGCAGAGTTTATTTTCAAAGCAGGGAAGATTTTCAAATCCCTCCTCCCCCTGCCTCTATTAAGGGGCAGGGAAGATCTTCAGATTCCAATTCCTATTACACCACCTAGCTGTCTAAGTTCTTTCAGAACCAATGGATTTAGTTTATATAGGTCTAGTGACTTGAATTCATTAAAGACAGAAAGGTATTCTCTTACTATCTCCCTGCCTATACTGATTATCAACTCTTTATTAGCCTTTTTTTATTCTGACCTTTCCAATACAAAAATCACTATTTCTTGTTAGAGAAAATGCAAGCAAGAAAAAGAATTATTAGGTCAATCTTCTCTTTATTGTCAAGTTATTATTCTGTCCAACCTGAATAATAATGTTATCCCTTTTTGGATCCTTTTCTTTTTCTCCAATTATGGTTTTTCAATTTCTTAACTTTCTTTTTCCATTTAAGCCCATTCTGAGCTTTAGTACACCTGACATCCTCATGGGACTATGCCAAGCTGCAAATTGTATTCATTCACCATTCTGTAGGTGTAGGTAGACTACTGTGAAGTTTAGTTAATGATGTATGGACTTTTCTTTCATCATTACTTCTATTTCATTTATGCTTTCACTCTTGTCTCCTTGTTTAAAAAAAAACAAACCTCTTAATGGTCTGTGATTTTGTTATTTTTAACCTTAAAGGTGACTTTCTATTTTTTCTTTTATGAGGCAAATTATTTCCCCCCCCTTTTATTCTGAGGCAAAGTATTTCATTAAATATGGCTTCCTTGGTTGCTATGTTAGCCTACCTTTCTTATGTCCTTGTTGTTTGGGGGTATTTACAAGACAATTCATCCAGCACTTTTTTTTAGGAATACTCTCAATGCCTCTTTTTACATTGAATACCTAATATTGTTAATTAATGCTTAGACTCAGTTTTGCAAGGTATGCCATCTTGACTAAAATACTGATCTCCTTTAATTTTTGGAAAAGTGGAATATTCAGCCAAGTGGAAAATTAACATTTATTAAGCACCTACTATGTGCTAGGAACTGTGCTAAATGTTGAAAATACAAGGAAAGCCAAAAGACAGCTCCTGCTCTCCAGGTGCTCCAAGTAGACTATATTTTAAATACCTATGTACAAATAAGGCATATGCAAGGTAAACTGGAGTTAATCAACAAAGAGAATACACTAGAATTAAGGTAGACATTGCCTCTGGAGTTTGTAGTTGTTAAATAATAGTATTGTGTTAATTCAATTTTCTTTCCTTTATATTTAAAGGTGTTTTGTCACCTGAATTTGGTTTTTGTCATTTTGATTCTTAAATTTAACCACCATATGGCTTGGAATTTGCATCAAGGACTTTTATTGTGGAGGTCATCTATGAATTCTTTAAATTGACACTTTATTTTCTATATTCAGAGGTTCTTGGAAATTTTCTTTTACTATTTCTTGCCTTGTCATGTTCAGGTTTTTTGATTTACAATATTTTTTTGTGTGTTAAACCTATGACCTGTAAGTTGTCTCTACCCATCCTGGCTTGGAGATAAATGCTTTACTTATAAAGAAATCATGTTTTCTTTAAACATTACTTTTTCCCTCATCTGCCTGATTGTCTTTCACTTTTGTATGGGACAGAACTGCTTGCTCTCTCTTTTGTTTCTTTGGTGATATTTACCATGGTGGATTAAAGTTTTTTCTATTTTGTTTATTATTTATGCTTTGTAGGCTATAACCTCTGCTTTCACAATTTTTAATTCACTCTTGAAGCTTTCAGGAACATCCTGCTGTGGTTAGATGTTCTCATAATTATCCATGGGGTCCTCTGCCTGCTCAGGTATGTAATAGTTTGACTTTATCTTGTAATAATAGTAACAATAATGACATTTATATAGCACTCATTATGTTCTAGGCCCTGAGCTAAGTGCTTTACAAATATAACCTCATTTTATCCTCATAATAACTTGGAAGGTAGGTGCTATTATTTTCTCCATTTTACATATGAGGAAACTGAGACAAACAGTTAAAATAACGTGCAAAGTATATAGTCCTCGTAAATGTATGAGGTTAGATTTGAAGTCGTTTTCCTGACTCCAGACCCACTATTCAGTGCATTCCCTCACTGCCTCTATTTCTTCATCAATGTCTGTAATCATTTCAATGATCTGAAAAATCTTATTTCCTTCCATTATCAAATTCTTTTATATTGGTTTGCCTGCTTGTGATCAAAGTATTTAAGTGTTCTTCTTCCTGAGTTATTTGGTAATTTTAGTCTTTTCCCTCCTTATATTTTTTTAACATTTACTTTCTGACTCCTTCCCCTTTTATGGTGATTTCCCAGGGTGTTGGTTCTCAAAACTATTTCAACTTCCTTTTCTGATTGTGAATTCACTTTTTATTGGCTTCAGTCTCTTCCCCAAGAGAACTGCCTGGGGCAGGGTGGAGGGGGAAAGATAAATAACTACCATCAATGGGCTTCTAGTCTTCTTTTTTTTTCAGATTTCATAGAGTTCTCCTCTTTCCCTCTTACCGCATTCCTATATATACTAGCATCCTCTCCCTGTTCCCCTCTGGTCCTCAGTTATCTTGCTGAGCATCATAAGGGCAACATGAGCTGCCATTCTTTCTTACCAGGTAGAGTGACATTGTTGCCTTGGGCTTTTCCTGTAAAGGGTGTTAAGTGGGAGGAGAAAAAAAAGTTGTATTCTGTTACAAATTTGCATGTAAACATGTACATTACATGATGGTGTGGGAGGGGGATATTGAATGAACATAAGGATTAATAATTAAACTTTCCTCTCCATAGTTCATTGAGTCATTATTTAGGTAGTGTCCTTGGTGTCAGACCATGAAGAGACTGAAATTACTTTATGTCTTTTGTATAGGTCATAATATGTAAAAGTATGAAAAATGGCATAATGAAAATTTTTCAACCTTGATTTCTTGAGTGTCTAAGAAGAATCTCACTTTTATCAGGTCTCTGGAATTCTGGGGTTAAATAAAATTGATATTAAAATTCAAAGTTCAAGAAATTTATTGTTAACCTATGGAAGAATACTCAGGCTAGTAGCAACATCAGCTTCTTGATTTTTATTTGGTTTTTGTAATTTTTAGAATTGATTAGTATATACTTCCAATCAGTGGTATTCTGTGAATAAAAAGAAAAGGAAGTGGCATGCATAGCATGGGATCAAAGCAGTTGCTAAAGGTAAAGTTTTTCTTTAGGATGGAGGGAAATGCACAAGTTAGTAATCATAACTGTGAATGTAAAAGAGATGAACTCACACATAAAATGGAAGCATAAAATGATAGCAGAATGGATTAGAAATAAGAACCCAAAACTTTTAAGGAACAATGGATCTGAATAATACATACACTAATTTTTTAAGTAGGTGAAAAAGGAGTTCTACCAAATTTCTTTTATGGAAAAAATAGTCTTGATACATAAACTGAAGATATTAAAAACAGAAAGAAAATTATAGAGCATTTCCTTAATGACTATTCATGCAAAATTTTAAAAATAAAATACTAGTAAGGAGATTACAGCCATTTCTCACAAAGATAATGCATTACGAGCAGGTGGGATTTATACTAAGAATACAGGCCTAGTTTGGTATTAGGAAAGCTGTAAGCACAATTAACTCTATCAATAAAAATAACAAGAAAATCATGTTATCATCTCAATAGAGGTATAAAAAGTTTTTGACAAAATACAATCCCCAATACTATTTTTAAAAAAGACTAGGACAATGGAGCCTTTCTTAAAATAAGTATCAACCATCTAAGTCCAAAAGTAAGCATTATATGTAATGCGGATAAACTTAAAGCCTTCCCAATAAGATCAGGAGTGAAGAAAGCATGCCCATTATCACCACTATTATTTAATACCATACTAGAAATACTAGCTATAGCAATAAGATAAGAAGAAAGAAATTGAAGGAATAAAAATAGGCAAAAAGATAACAAAACTATCACACTTTGAAGATGATATGATGGTGTATGTAAAACACTAGAAAATCAACTAAAATTTAGTTGAAACAATTAACTTGAGCAAAGTTGCAGAATATAAAACACAGTAACATAAATCATGAGCATTTCTAGATATTATCAACAAAACTAAGCAGAAAGAGGAATTCCATTTAAAATAGGTGCAGACAAAATAAAATATTTGGAGGTCTACCTACTAATATAAACCTAGGGATTACATGAACAGTTACAAAATATTTTTCACACAAACAATGACATTTAAACAATTGGAGAAACATTAATTGCTCATGGGAAGGCCAAGCCAATAAAATAAAAATGACAATTTTACTTAAGTTAATGTATGTACTTATTGTCAAGCCAATCTAACTGATTATTTATTAATATAATTAATAATATAAGAGTAAATACTAAATAAGTAGTAATATTTATAATTTTATAGACCTAGAAAAAAGTGATGTCAAAATTCATCTGAGAATAACAAAAGTTCTAGAATATCAAGAGAATCAATGAAAAATAACTGAAGGAAGATGGTTTAGAATTACCAGATTTCACTACTTGACAAAAATAGCAATCCTGGGGAATGTGTTGGCGAAAATTAGGTATACAACATCTCTCTCTGTACACCAAGTTAAGGTCAAAATGGGTATATAATTTAGACGTAAATGATGATACCATAAGTATATTAAGGTAGCATGGAATAGTTTATCTTCCAAATCTATAAGCAAGAGGGGGGCGGCTAGGTGGCACAGTGAATAGAGCACTGGCCCTGGAGTCAGGAGTACCTGAGTTCAAATCTGGCCTCAGACACTTAACACAAAAAACTAGGTGTGTGACCCTGGGCGAGTCACTTAACCCCAACTGCCCTCCAAAAAAAACAAGGGAATAATTTATAAAGAAAGAAGAGAGAAAGAGAGGATTATGAAACATAAAATGGATAATTATAATTATTAAATTAAAGCTTTTGCAGAAACAAAACCAATGCAACTAAGATTAGAAAGAAAGCAGAAACCTGGGGGAGGGGGGGTGAAGGAATTACAATACGT
The DNA here is from genome assembly GCA_028646575.1 of Pseudocheirus occidentalis. Lineage (NCBI taxonomy): Eukaryota > Metazoa > Chordata > Mammalia > Diprotodontia > Pseudocheiridae > Pseudocheirus > Pseudocheirus occidentalis. The sequence continues at coordinate 12,278 of JAQQSW010001738.1, forward strand.
TTCTCTTATAAAGTCCTCATTTTTCAAATGTATAGAGAACTAAGTCACATTTGTAAGAATGCAAGTTATTCCACAACTGATAAATGTTCAAAGGATATGAAAAAGCAGTTTTCAGATAAAGAAATTAAAGTTAACTTTAGTCACATATATCAGTACTCTAAATAATTTTTTAGTAGATAAATGCAAATTAAAACAATTCTGAGGTGCCATTTCACACCTGCCATGTTGACTAACATAACAAAAAAGGAAAAAGAAAATGATAAGCATTGGAGAGAATGTTGAAAAATTGGGACACATGTGCATTGCTGATGGAGTTGTGAACTGATCCAGCCATCCTGCAGATCAAACTGGAGCTATGCAAAAGGACAACTACAAGGTGTGCATCCCAAAGAGATGATAAAAGAAAGGGAAAAGGACCTACATGTATAAAAATATTAATATCAGCCCTTTTCACCTTTGAAAAATATTGCAACTTGAGGGGATTCTTACCAATTGGGGAATAGCAGCACAACCCATGGTATATGCATATGCAATAAGAAACAAGTAGATTTCAGAAATATCTGGAAAGACTTGTAAAAACTGATGCAAAATGAAATGAGCAGAACCAGGAAAACATTTTGCATGGTATCCGCAACATCATATGACAGTCAAAACTCAACTCTTCTCAGCAACACAATTATTCAAGATAAATATGAAGGACTCAGGAAGAAAAATGCTATCTATATCTACATAAAGAACTGATGCACTCTGAATGCAGACTGAAGCATACTTTTTTTCAGTTTATTCTTTTTCATGGTTTTTCCCCCCCTTTTGATCTCTTTCTTTTTTCACAACTATGACTAATATGGAACTATGCTTTACATGATAGCACAGTAAAACCTATATCAAATTGTTTTCTATCTTAGAAAGAGAAGAAGTGAGGAAGGGAGAAAAATTTGCAACTCAAAATCTTGTAAAAATGAGTGCTAAATTCTACATGTAATTGGAAAGAAACGAAATATCATTAAAATGCTTGGGATTAAAAGAAGGGGGTAGAGAGATGGAGTTTTTTCACCCATATAATCACCATTTTTGATAGCTTTTATTTTTTAGTACTTGGTCTTTCCTATAAGATGAGACAGAACAATTCAATCAATAAAGAGTAAGTGCTTATGGAACCATAGGAACTTAGAATCAGAAGATAATCCTGAGGCTATTTTGTCCAACTTAAACTGAAATAGGAGGAACTGTTTCATTCTTTGGAATTGTACCTGTACTGCCTCAATGCTTATTTACTAATTGAACATGACACTTAATGATCTCTAGTGAAGGAAATCGACCTTCTGAGATATCTCATTCTAGGTCTGAAAAGTTCTGATCTTTAAGCAGTTTCTCCTTATAACAAATTATGCCACCCAAGGACACATTACTTCTAAGTCTGTCCTTGTGGCTCTGATTCGGCCACATAACAGATTGTCAGATACAAGAAGCCAGTAATCATCTTTTCACATAGTATTGTATTTGTCAGGTTAAATATCCCAGGTTCAATGTGAAAAACAATTTTAAATGCCTAGAATATGTAGTGTATTTTGCTAATTGTTAGCAATAGGTACAAACACCAAAGAGTGTGTACCTTTAATCAATTCTCACATGACATTTCCTGTTCCCTCACCATTCTAACTGTAGTTCTCTCAAAATGAGACATTGAGAACTCAAGAGTTCAGATGTAATTTAACGTGTAAGATAAAAATCTCTTGCATTTTGGACTATGTTTCTTAAAGCTATCTAAACTCATTGTCACTATTTCCTATCCTCTCATGTCTCAACTTTTGTCATCTGGTTCCACTACTACAAATTATCTCCTAAGTGCAAAATATCATTACTTTTACTTAATACTCATTTTTCTTGTCTTTTCTGCAGAACTTGATACTTCTATATCTCCAATGAAGTAACACAAAACTCAACATATTAATTAATCCCTAATATATCCACCACTTTTAGAAATAATAAAATTAATATATAGATTTAATACCAGTCAAATTTTCAGAGGATTTGGGGCAGCTAGGTGACAGAGTGAACAGAGCACCAGCCCTGGAGTCAGAAGGACCTGAGTTCAAATCCTCCCTCTGACACTTGACACAATTACTAGCTGTGTGACCTTGGGCAAGTCATTTAACCCCAACTGTCCTCCAAGGAAAAAAAAACAAATTTCAGAGGAAAAAAACCTATCACACCTCTTTATTGCCATATCCAATTTATTAGCCTTCAAAACCTACATTATACTTGTTTTCAAGTAACTACTCTTAGTTTATGAAAGCTATAGGAGAGTGAGTGAAACAATGGTGAGGAATAAAAGTAAACTTTACTTCAAACATACATAATTTAGAGTGAAGACTGAAGCACATTTTTTTCCACTTGATTTTTCTCAGTGTTTTTTTTATTGTTGTTTTGTGTTTCTTTTGACACATGGCAAATACAGAAATATATTTTGCATGACTTCACTTGTATAATTAATACCATATTCCTTGCTTTTCAAGGAGTGGAGGAGGGGTTGGAGGGAGAGAAAAAATTTGCAAATTTTTAAATACATGTTAAAAAGTTTTAAAAATGTTTTTGGGAAATATGTAATGAAATAAAATTATATATTTAAAAATTATCATATCACTCCTGCCCAAATCTGATTGTTCAATCCCTAAAGGAATAAGACATATCTCATCATACCATTAATGTCACGTATAAGAAACAGCACTGTCAGTACTTTCTTCCAAAAATACAGACTCTGGGCCATGATATTTCACCTGTATCATCTCTGCATATTTCAGCCTTTCTGATTATCTTTCCCAAGGTTATTGAAATCTGTAACAAGCATGGAAGCATTTTTATTTGCAACAACATGTATATATTGACTTACTTAAATTAAATGAAATGAAATATTAAATTTTAAATTCTAAGGAATCATTACATTTTATAATATTAAAGCATATAAACTTGGGACAAACTATTCAATTCGGATAGTACTGCAAAGGACCTTTTCAAGTGAAATAAACATTTTTGGAAGTTGCTCAAAAATTCTTTGATCTACTGTTCTTGTTTTATGATGAAAAGTAAAAGTATTGGGAGCCAAGATGGCAGCGTAGAAGCCGCAAGGTCCCGCAGCTCCCACACAGCCACCCTAAACACCCATAAAATATGACTCTGAACAAATTCTAGGACTCTCAAACTCACAAAAACATAGAAAACACATGTCTCGCGGAAGGCAGCTCCGCAGCAAGGGATCATCACTGCCGCCTGAAATCAAAACTCGGCCAGGCCCCAGGGCAGTCAAGAGGAGCTGAGCCGAGCCAAGCGCAGCCAGTCTACAAGAGAGAAGATCTACAGCCTCCAGCAACTCCACATCTACCAAGGTGTGAAAAATAGGGATTATAGAAAGGCAGCTTGGCAGGAGGGGCTCATACTGCAGACCTGCAGACCAGAAGCCAAGACCAGCCCAGCCTGAAACCACCATGTGGCCAGGCTCCAAGGTGGCTGAGAGGAGCCTAGCCTCGAAAGCCACAGCATGAGTCTACTTCAGAGAAGATCTAAAGCACCTGGAGCAATCTTCACATCTACTGAGCCAGGATTAGAGGTCAGTGAAGGTGAGTGAAGCTTTCAAGCTAAATTTGGGGGAGGAAAAGCAGTTTGGCCAATATACCCCAAGGGCAAGGAAGCAGTGGGGGAAGGGCAGAACTGCTTCAGAGCCCCTGGCCTGCTGATCTGGCAGGGGGGCTCAGTGGTCTGATCAGGGCTAAGTGCTCTTGCATTGAGCAGCCTAGATCTGGAGCACGGTCTTGGGTGGTGGTCCTGGGGTGCACGTTCAGCTAGCCAAAGTTGGGGGGCCCCTGAAACACCCCCCTAATAGCTCCAGCAGCTGGGAAAACCCCAGCAATTTGGAACAGAGATTTCCCCCCCTGGAAGCAGAGTTTCACAAAGCTAAAAAAAACCAACCAATTAATTGACTGGCCAACATGAGGAAAAGAAAGCAAAATACGAACAGCAATAAAACTCTAGAATCCTTTTTTGT
>JAQQSW010001739.1:0-16313 GCA_028646575.1 Pseudocheirus occidentalis
AGCTATTAGGGGGGTGTTGCAAGTCCCTCCAGCTTTGACTTGCTGGAAGCGCACCCCCGGACCACTACCCACGACCACGATCTGGATCCAGGCCTCTCAATGCAAGAGCACTTGGCCCTGATCAATAATAGATTCAGCCCTTCTGCAGAGTCTGCAGGCCAGGGGCTCTGAAGCAGCCCAGTGGGGGCTGCTGCTGGTTCCAGCATTTCCCCTCCCTCACTGCTTCCTTGCCTGGCTGAACTGCTTTTCTTTCCCCAAATTAATTTTCAGCGTTTCACTTTCACTGACATCTAATCCTGGTTTGTTGGATGTGAAGATTCTCTCCAGTGCAATAGATGTTCTCTGAAGTAGACTCAAGCTGAGGCTTTGGAGGCTCGGCTCCTCCTGACTGCCCTGGGGCCTGGCCTTGCCTTGGCCATGGTTTTTGGGCTGTGCCGCTCTCTGCTCTGGGCTTGCAGCCCTGCTGGAGGAGCCCCTCAGTCCGAGCTGCCCCTCTCCCGTCACCTTTCCTCACACCTTGGCAGATGTGGAGGTGCTGGAGGCTGTAGATCCTCTCCTCTGCAGAGTGGCTGCAGCGCCACTCAGCTCATCTCAGCCCAGCTCCTTCCTACCACCTCATGGCTGGCCATGGTCTTGGCTTCAGACTGGGCCAGCCTCTGCTGTGCCCTGCCGGGCTGAGCCCCTGCTGCTGAGCTACCTTCAGCCAGAGATGTGTTTTCTGTATTTTTGTGAGTCTGAGAGTCCTAGACTTTGTCTGGGCTCATATTTTATGGGTGTTTAGGGTGGTGGTGTGGGAGCTGTGGGAGCTTGCTGCTTTTATGCCGCCATCTTGTCTCCGCCCTCCTTAATTAATTCTTTACAATTAATTTATGTATGTATATGAGAAAAATAATTTATTTGCCGATAATCATTCTAAAATAATATTGTCATTAGTATATTCAACATTCTCTTGTTTGTTTTTCATCCTGTTCTTCATTATTTTATTCAAGTCTGTTGGTTTTTTTAAGATCATTGAGCTTATCATTTCATATAGCATAGTAATATTTCGTCACAATTTTATAATATAAACTGTTCAGTCATTCTGCAATTGATAGGTATCCCTGCTATTTCTAGTTCTTTGCAATCACAAAGAGGACTGCTATGAATATTTTGGAACATATGGGTTCTTTTCATTTTCCATAATCATCTCTGGAAATAGAGCTAATAGTGGTGTTCTGACATAAAAGGGCATAGGCAGTTTAATAAATTTTGGGACATAATTACAGATTGCTTTCCAAAACTATTGAATCAGTTCACAATTCCATCAAAAGTGAATTAGTATCAGTGAATAGAGCACCGGCCCTGGAGTCAGGAGTACCTGAGTTCAAATCCGGCCTCAGACACTTAACACAAAAAACTAGCCGTGTGACCTTGGGCAAGTCACTTGACCCCAACTGCCCTCCAAAAAAAAAGCAAAAAAAAAAGTGAATTAGTATTCCAATTTTCCACATCTCCTCCAACATTTGCAACTTTGCCATTTAATCATATTAGTGAATCTGATGTGTGTAAAATAGTATCTCAAGGTTGTTTTAATTTGCATTTCTCTAATCAATTATAATTTAGAGAATTTTTCATCTGAATATAAATTCTTTAGATTTCTTCATCTGAAAGTATCCTGTTAAAAAACAATAAAAGGCACCTATTAAGATACTTTGAAGATTTTTCAATTGTGGAAAGATATATTGTTTTCAATTTGGCATACTTCTGTGTATATTGAAATATGACACTATCATATGAGAATCTGTCTATAAATCTGCATCCCCAGTTTTCTGCTTTCCTTAGTTTCTTGACTACATTTGCTTTATTTGCACCAAATCCATTTTTAATGTAACATTGTCAAAATTGTACATTCTATATTTCACTTGGTTCTCTATCTGTAGTTTATACATAATTTGTTCACATATCCATAAGTCAGTTAGGTAATATGTTCCATTTTCCTCAACTTATTTTTGTGATATCTTTCTTTATATCCTGTCATATAATTTGTTTTGATCTTCTCTTGCTAAATGGTGTAAGATAGTGGTATATGCCCAATTTCTGCCAGATTGCTTTCCAGTTTCTCTGACAATTTTTACCAAATAGTGAATTCTTCTCCACAAAACTTAAGTCTTTACATTTGTCCAATACAATCTTACTATATATTTATTTGCTGCTCTAAATAATATGTTTATTCTGTTTCATTGACCTACCTTTCTATTTTTAGACCAGAAATGCATGGTTTTGATAATTACAGACTAATATGCTTTAAGATCTGGTACTGTTAAAACTCTTTCTTTGACTTTTTTTATTAGTTCCTAGATAATTTTCTATTTTTATTTATTTAATGATAAATCTATCTATTGATGAAGCAGTGCTGTGGATTGCCCATCTAATTACTTACCACAATTTGGACAGTTGATATACTTCAAACTTCTTGGTTTTCCTTGTTTTGATAAATATTTGAATAGTTCTTACACATTATTTTGAAACTCTGTAGTGTTTCAGGGTATGAAGGAAACCATTTCTTTCAGAAACACAGGAATCTGAAAAAATCTTACTCTTATCAAGAATCAGTTTTGCATTGAGACATTGCTCTGTGTATCCTCCATGACAGTAGTGAACATATGATAAACATATTTCTCTATTTTAATATTTTTAATATCTACAGCCAAGGACATGAATAGAGTTCTCAGATAAAGAATTACAATTATCTCTTTTTTTGCTTTTGTTTTCCCTTCATCTTTTTGACATTTATTACTTATAAAGGATAACTTTTTTGTAGGAGAAGGGGAGAAGTATATTTTGGGAATGTAAATTATTTAAAAGCAGATGTCAATAAATTATCTTCAAAATATATAAACATATAGCTAGAGGATAGTCATGAAAATGTTCAATATTTTATCAAATCTTAAAAAAAGATTTAAATGTCTAACTGAGGGACATCTTATTGAGTTTCATCATTAAAAAAAACTTTTCCTGTCAAATACTTTTCTATACTTTCTCGCTAACAACAACTACAAAAGCACAGTGGGAAGTTATATTATCTTTACCTTTTCATTTCTTTAAAGCAAGAATATGGTCTGATCTATACTCATTTGTTAAAAAAAAACAAAAACACTAAATAATGTCTTTTCTTATCTCCTCTAGAATGGCACACTTCTCTGTTCATGTTGTTCTTGGCCAATAGATCTAATTTAGTCAGGAAATCTCAAGCAAAATTTTGAGTTGGACAGCAATGCCTTCAATTGTTTCCACTCTAGGGACCAGAACCCTTTGCCTTTCACCCTGTATGTATTTTTATGGTACATCAAAAAAAATATCCTGGAGTTGCTAAAAACTGGAGACATGAATGAAGATACATATGCATTTGGAACATATGTGGCTAAAGTAGATGCTTGGAGGGGCAAATGATTTCTAACATACAGGACCACTAACATATTTTGGTTACGTTACTGTGATTCATTACCTCATTCTGAACTCTACCAGTCTCATATCATGTACAATCTCTGCCAAATCTCTGTGCTGATCTCCTTTGGATACTGTTAAATAGTCCTCTCATGGACCCGTGGTTGATTAAGTTTGCAGTCAGGCAGAACTCTGATGGGCAAACGCTGTGGAGTTTATACTTCTAAATATACAATCCAGGTGAAATCATTGTAGTATCTGTAAAATCTTTTCAAGAAATGTTCTCTTCTGCTTCTCCTACTTCCAGGTTCATTCTTTTCCTTGTAGTCAAAGCAGTTGTACTCACACACACACACACACACACACACACACTCACATGCACTGTTTGTATATATGTGTCTATGCACACACATAGACATCTATATAAAGATGCATACATTTATTAGGATATCTTATATTTGCGCACTGTTGTTTGTTTGCTTGCAAAGTATTTTGTCATCTATTACTCTACTTAAATTCCCAAACGGAAGGAGAGGAAGAAGCAGAGATGTTTCTAAGTGCAAACCACCTTACTTTGGTATCAGTGGTCAAATTGTTTCCAATCTATTCCATTATGCATGATACAAAACTTTGAGCTTCCAGTATATAGAATCAGTTTCTAGTTAATGGGAACTGTTTAAAAATATGATTAATTAAGAGAAACATACTGAGAATCTGATTTCAGCATGAAAACTGTATTTACATTCAGAGACAACTTGATGTCCCAGTGGTTAGGATTTTTTATCTGGAGTCAAGAAGATCTGAATTCAAATTTGGCCTCAGACACTTATTTATCTATATGATGCTAGGAAAGTTACTTAACCTCTATTTTCTCAACTGTAAAATGAGAACATTAATAGCACCTACCTCCCACAGTTATCACTAGGATGAAATATCTACATCTATCTATATGAAATGTCTATAAAATAATTGGAAAATCTTAAAGCATTATCTATTATTGCCATTATTGGAACCACTACCACCATCATCATTCTCACCATGGCTTTCTCTGATATAAAACCATTTTAGTTTCAGGTACTTCTGATGACCAAATATATTTTTTCATTACAAGATGCCTTCAAGAAAATTAGAGGACTCTAGAATTATATTTCTGTAAGAGTTATAACTAGGTAGAATATCATTTTGATTTTCATGAGTCAAGATACGGACTAGTATGTAAATTTTTTTCAAGATACAATCTCTCTGGGTTGTATTTGATTCAAGTGTAACAGTCATTTAGATTTTATAAATTTCAGTGATAAAAATAATAGTAATAGATATCATATTTCCACAAGATATACTGCAGATTAATGGGGTTATTATACCTCACTAGCTGTAATAGCAACCACACTAGCACATAGGGGAGGCTGCTAGCACAGTTTCTTTGATCTGATTTTCTAAAGAAGTAACAGCTTTAAAGGGGATAAAGATATTATTTTAATTAACAGAGAGATAAGTACAGGTAAATAGAAAGTAAGTATCCAAGAAAGAATCCAATAGACCAGGTTCCAACTCTCAAAAAAAAAATTAATAGAACCACCTACATGACCACTGGACCAGAGAGCAACAACATCTGTGTAGTCAGAAGGCTCTTACCAAATGGCTATTCAGAATCCTGTCCAGCAAATCAAAAGTTCATTCTCATGAGTTAGCCCTCAATATAAAATACCAACCTCCCTGGAGATAAAGTTTTCAACTAATAAGCTCAGAGTCACAGCCCTCCTGATTAAGTGCATAAGTAGATTAGTACCAAAAGATGTGAAAGCCTTTGTACAAACAAGTCTCCCTATAAGCAAGCCTCCCCCTAAGCAAGCTCTTCCTTAGATAAGTTCTTTCCAGAATGGACTTTATGTTACTCAGGATATATCAAAACTGTTATTGAAATACCTGTGTACCTTTAGATTTGGGAATACGGTTCCTGTTCCAAGGGAAAAGGGGACATATGTGGTCACACAGACCTATTAGTGAACATAGAAGATCTTTGTATTCCATTAACATTACACTGGAATGCTCTATAATTCTTTCCCCCAAAATTTAGCCAATGTGAGAGGCGGCTGGAGGTGTGGGCTCAGGACAAAAAATCTCTTAACATGACATGCAACCGTATCTTATGAAGATAGGGCAAACCAGAAGTCAACAGCAGTGTAAAAATCAGGTAAATATAAATTTCTATTTTTAGCAATGGCCAAGAGGAAATGTTGGAGTAGACAATCTTGCAGAAAGAAATAGAAAACACTATATAAGATTTGAAATCAGGCACATAAGAGACAAAATAGTAAAACAAAATAAGAGAACATATGCTATTATCATGAAATTTGACCTCTAATGTGGTTAATTTATTGTCCATTGGTTTTAGATTTTCTATGTTTCTAAGAAGTATCAGGGTACAAATCCTAGGAAACACCCCCCCCACCACCACCACCATGGATGGGAAAAGCTGTTTTAAAAGCCTAGTTGATAAGTTTAATGGGGCAGAGGATCAACAGTAATGTGAGGTAACAAACTTCGGCATATCTTATGATAAACATTTTTATCTTTCCTGAATATATTTGTCCTCTATTTTGATGCACAAGAATACAAATGTATTCTGGTTTTTACTTATTTCTGTTCTTTACTTAAAGTGCTATATAATAAGAGATATTAGATAAATTTCATATTTAAACAAGACTTCGGAACAGTAATCCAAATTAGCTTCATTTCTACCGCTTGTAACCCATATTTAATATTTTCCCCCTTGCACCTGAATTTGATGGCTTTTTGTTAACATCCCTCCTTTTATTATTTTTTCCCTTGCTTTTCATATCTTGCCTCTTTCTTTCCACTTTGGATATTTATTATTATTATTATTATTAATATTATTATTTGCATATGGTACTAAAAGAACTTTGAGAAGTCTATCTATAGCTAAATTTTCTGGGCTATCTTCTTATTCCCAATAGTGCATTCTGAATAAAGACATACATTCATACTGTCAAAATGCCTGAGTAAAGAATTAACATTCATCCCTACTTAATGAAATATTCCAAATACTTAAGAAGCACATCTTCACATAAAAATAAGAAATTGACTGTTTATAGAAATGTTTTTGCCAGATGTGACAAATCAAACAGATTAAAGCTGGGATGCAATTATGACCCAGCATAGCTCTACTCTTGCACGCCATCTTCAATTGCCTATTTAAAGCACTAATGCTTGGGGTTAAAATTTGATACAAGTGGGCAACTGCCCATGATCTTTTTTTATTCCCAACATCTACCATATTGACAAGGGCATTAAGCTTCCCCTAAAATAGTTAAAGTAACAACATATTAAAACAGAACCTGACAATGATTTCTTATAAACCCTTTAAACTAGTGTCCCTTTCTTGAATTCTCAACTGGAAATGACAGTCTTTTTCCTGTTTTAGACAAACCCACACCTAAGCCACTACAATTTTGAGCATTAGTAAAAAACCCTGATAAGTTTTATGTTATTTCTTACGTGTAATGCTAATATCTGTTGGTAATAATTCCTAGGGCATTACATTGAATGTTTGGCCTAAATTGATGCAGATACACTGTTGAGGTAAATAAAAGACACACTGACTAAATTGGACATACTTTTCTCATCCTAACTCCTTGCGCAAAGGAATCAGACTTTTTTTTTACAGTTCTGCAAGTTAGACCCATGAAGGATATGAAAAGTAAGAGAATTCTGCTCATTATATATATTGGAAGACATTCAATTGACAGAAAAATTAATGACTATCTTAATGACTAAACACATGAACTTGATGCAAAAGTATGTTCTAGTGTTTAGAATAATCAATAAAATTTAAATTCCATGCCTAATATTTAAAAAACATAAGATCTGTTCTAGAGGAGAAATAAAGTTAAATAAGATATGGTTCCTGCTTCAGAAGAGCATAAAATTTTGTAGGAGAACTAAGTAATATATGCATCAATAGTTTAATATACAATATAAGTATAGAGGAAACCACTTGAAAGCTGAGTATGAATGTTCTGAGGAAGGAGAAAACACAAAGAATCAGAAATCCAAAATGGGAACAGATATTAGAATCTATTTAGTTCATCCCTTCAGTCAATAGAACAATATATTAAGGCCTAGGAAGAAGAGGTCAAGTAGTTAGGTTACACAGGTGAGTAAGATTCTGAGTTTTTTGAAGGCCTAAAGTTGAATCTAGGCTCAGATACATATTCCCAGGTACATATGCACAGTACTTTACATACCTTAAAGCATTATATTAAAACAGTTTTCATTATTATTATCCAAGGTGTCAGAGTTTGCATGTGTCAGAGTCAGGGTTAACTTGTAGCTTGAAGGCCAGGGAAGATTCATAGAAGATGTAAGATTTGGGTAGAAACTTGAAGGATGATTAGGAAGTCAAAATATGGTAATAGGATGTGAGTATTCCAGGGAAGAAAAACATTGTTTCCCTCCGTTAAAATGTAAGCTCTTTTATTACATGGTATGTTTTTTTGTATTTACTACTACTTCTACTTCTATTGCTACTGCTACTGCTGCTGCTGCTGTGGCTGCTGCTGCTACTACTACTACTACAACTACTACTACTACTACTACTACTACTACTACTACTGCTGCTGCTGCTGCTGCTGCTGCTGCTGCTGCTGCTACTATGTTCAGTCCTTTACACATAATAAATTACATGCCTTTAAATGGCAAATAATAAACACTTCATAAATGCTTGTTGACTGACCAAGTTATGAAAGTATAAAAGTGATATTTATATTTCAGAAATTAGAGTCAGTCTAGTTTCATTGAATCATAGAGGCTGGAAGGCATTATGGAGTAAACATGATAGAGACTCAAATACACAAATAAGAATATACTTTAATGTTTCAAAATATCTCTGATCTTTCTAGTGTGGATAGTTTCTCTACCAACTTAGTTCCCAATACCCCAGTGTTATGGGTTTTTTGTTTTTGTTTTGTTTCAAATTTTTTCTTTGTTTATGAATATCACTTAGCTAGGCTGGTTGCTATAAAAAAAAGGAAGGAAGGAAGGAAGAAAGGAAGGGAGGAAGGAAGGAAGGAAGGAAGGAAGGAAGGAAAAAAAGAAGGAAGGAAGCAAGGAAGGAAGGAAGACAGGGCTGAAGAAAGGAAAATGAGCATTTATTAAGCACCTGTTATCTTCCACATATAATACTAAGCACTTAACAAATATTTTCTCACGTGATCCTCCCAACAACTCCAGGAAGTATGTGTTATTATTCTCCCCATTTTGTGGTTGAAAAACCTGAGGCTAATAGAAATTGTGATTTTATTAGGATCACACAGCTAATAAGTGTCTGAGGTCAGTTTCTCTAAAATTGATCCTCTCACTGAAGAGGGTACCCAAAGTGGGTTAGGGTTGCCTGAGACCTCAAAATACCCACATGCCTGGTCCTTCCAAAGAATTCAACTCAAGTCTTCTCAGCCAAAGAAAAGTAAAATTTATTGAAAGTTCACTAAAAGTTTACCATATGGGGTAGACTCTTAAAGAGTGAGTCTATGCTAGGTCATTCTATGGTGCTCTCATACCACATGGAAGGGAGATGGGATTCTAAATACAGAAAGGTTGTGGAAGGAATCTAAGGATGGTCTAGAGGAGGAGTTTGGGGAGAGTTTTCAGGAGGAGTCAGATGAGGTCAGACTCCAGCAATGAGTTTGGGAGGTTCTTCAGGGGTCCAGAAGGGGTCAGACTGCAGTAATGAGTGATCAAGGATGAAAGTTGCTGGAGGCTACCTGGAGACCATAGACAATGGTGGGCCAGGCCAGTTTAAGGGTGGGAACAGGAATATTAAGGGTGGGAAACCATTGGAACAAAGGAGGGCTAAAGACTAGTGTAGAGCCACAACTTAGGGCCCATAACCTCAAGAAAATACCTTTCCTGGGAAGATTTACTTTCCCAGATCCTGTACCTAAAAGATTCAAGGAGAGCTCAAGGGGTCTCCCAGAGCCTACACCTCATAATCACCAGACTTGAAACCTTAGCTGCTTGGTAAGTCTTGCTACAGTTTGTGTTCTATCCTTATAGCCTGATATAACTTAGGGTCACCCACACAAACTAAGATTATCCATCTTAATAGGACTTTAGTGACAACTTTACCATGTGGAAACTATAATATCATCCATTCATTATAATAAATGTTGGTCAGACACTTAACAGCATATAATAACACATTCCAGTAATTGACTAGTTATGAGTGTTATGAGTGCCACAAATTAAGAGGGCATGGGGAATTAGGAAAGGGCACATGGAACAACACTAAAAAAACGTAAATACACTCAACTGAGTGAAAATTACAAAAAGTAGTTTCTCAGGAACACTCATATTTCTTGGTTTTGAATTGTTAATTCAGTATTCCTGAAAGCTAGAGTCTAGAGACATATTCATAAAATGTGGGAACTGGAAGGTGTCTTGCCACTGGATTTTGATGACTCTGGAGGAGAGAGTGAGACTGGCATATTTGCACAGCTATGCCTCACTTTTACCAAATTCAACAAAAGTCAAGAAGTCACCTGATATTATTGGTTCTCTTTGAGAATGAAGGACAGATAACAACAACAACAACAACAACACAATAATATGGATTCTGCATGAAGTCTCTACACAGAAAGATGAACTTCAAGAACAGGTGTTGTGAATGAAATCTATTCACACATATTTGTTACATGTGTTCCTTTCTACTAGTATAGTCTTAAGTTTAAGCTTACTTCTTTAGTGTATGTCATGTGTATTTGTGGGAAGAAGTGAACCAGCTTTTCATAGAATGTTTAGTATTTACTGCCTTTACTGTGCTATGCAAGAGTAGTAATAACTGCCCTCAGGGGACCAAACTGCCACTTTTAGCAGAAGTTAGAGAATGCTGACATTTAATTTTCTTGTTATTCTTCTTGTTGTTTTTCTTGTTCTTTTTTTGTTCATTTACTCTGGTTATTGTCTTTTTTCCCCAAAAACATGGAGCAAACTCCTTTTTGTCCTATAGAGTTCTCATTTTTGATTTCTTGAAATACAGCTCTGAAAATACAGGCTTTTAAAAAGTCCATTTGTTTGTTTGTTTTTGTTGGTGGTGGTTGTGGTTGTTTTTAAATGGAGGGACTTGACTATATTTTAAACCCAAATCACAGTGGCTTTAATTGAATGGTCAACAATAGATCAAAGTTAAGCCTTAGTGGCTCATTATTGAACTTTTAATGACTTAAAAAGATTGTTAACAGCAATTATTTTCTGTTTTGGTAAGAAACTCTGGAGAAATTCCCCTCCCAGATTGATATCTTTGTCATGGTAAGTTGAACCATCTTTTGTCCCTTTTTTTTCATCTACTAGCCCTTAGTTATTGAATGGGATATCCCTCAGACAATCTGATACTTGGAAAATGCATCAATTTAGAAAGGCTAAGGTAATCCACAGCATCCTGGGTCATATGCAACCTGCTTTATTCATATTGGTTACAAATGAAGTATCCTGGGTCATCTCCATTCATCTTGAGCTTTGTCTTCCCACTGATGATGCTGAAGAGGTATGTTTACAGAAGTCCTGGAAGAGGGCCTTGCTGATGTTTTCAGGGGTTCTGGGACTGTTTTGCAGGCAGAAAGTGACTTGATGAGGGCACTGGAAATGGCTTTGTTGAGCTCTGTCTCCTAATAGACTCAGATTGCTGAGAACTTGCCTCATGTCAAGATGAAGAAAAAGCCTCTCCATGGGTTTTCAATGCTGAGATGATATCTTAACCTTGTTATAGCTTAAAGGGGGATGGCCTTTTGTGCTCTCCTGCCCCTTTTGAGAAAGTGTTTGGTGTTAATGGATGGTATTGTAATTCAGTAGTGTCCAGGGGTTGGGAAACCTTTGTCTTTTCATGCTCTGTGATTGACTAAATGAATGTACTTTGTTTATGATTGGAAACTATTCTCCATTTGAGAAGAGACTAAATTACACTGCCCTGGAATGGGCTACTTTGACTCCTGGCCAGGGTTGGGATATTTGGACCTTGGTACTTTGCAATTGAATTGAAAATTTATTTGCTAAATGAATGAGTTACACTGTATTTTGACTTTCTCTGTTCTGTGAAAGTTTGCTGAATAAATGGGGCTTGTTATGCTGGTAATCTGAACCTTGGAAGTTTCCTTTGGTTCACATTATATGGGTCCACTTTTAGAACAAAATACAAACAATGAATGAGAAGAGCTAAAAGGTACCTAACCATTTTAGTTCACTGTTCTCAGTTTGTAAATGAGAAAATTGAGGTCCAGAAAAGCAAAATTAGCAAAAGGTACAAGCAAGAATGACAGAGCACTGAGGATCTGACTTTCAGAATGCATGGGAATAAAGGAAAAAAATTTATGTTAATTTGAATAGAGTATACTAATGTTCACTTTCTGACTTTTTAAATCTCTGCTTAAAGTACACAATGACATCTTTCTTTGAAAGGGTACATATACAGAGATGTCATACCTTACCCAAGTTCATGAAAGTGGTATTAGAGAAAAGATTTTGATTCTTTTTGATCCTATTTGTGATAAACTTACTTTACTCCCTGGTATTATATCTTTCTAATGATCATGTCTATACTTACTTGGTATCAGTCTGAAGGTTCAACTACTAATCAAAAGTAGTTATCAATCCTGGAACTAGACAAAAACAGTATAAGGAGTCTGAATTTAGGAACACATCACACTAAGTCATTCTTGACTTTTGGTTTGCTTCAGTTTTATTTCAATTGCCCAGTATTTGGATTGTTGTTTCAATTCTGTTTTCCCTTGAGTATTTTGCCTAAATTTATGGCTAGTGCCCTATTTCTTTTAAGTGCTATTTTTTTCTCAGACCCCATTTCACCAAAACTGAGTATTAAAACCAATTTCCAGCTTCCCTTGATACTGATCAACTTTGTATTTACATATACATTACTTGAATATTTGTCAATCAATAGTACTTATTGGTTGGATGGTAATTTGGACATTTGACTATAGAGGCCTTATTTACTACTATACTTTACATCCAAAAGATGATATTTCAGATGATTATCAAACTTGGGCTCACATTCCATTTGTGATTGTGTCTCAAAGAGTAATCTGCTATTTATTTGTTTTTTTATTTGTTTATTTATTTTTGGCCAATCACTTGAATAAAAGCTTGACTGACTTCTTAGACAAAAAACTAGGAAGGATAATTCACAAACAAAATGAAAGGAATAGAATCCAAAAGCACTTAACAGTCTGGAATATTCACTTAAAAAGATAAAATTTAATAGAGATGAAAATAAAGTTGTATACATGAGTACAAAAACCAGTTTTGCAAATACATTATGGGAGAGGACTGGTTAGACTATAGTTCATCTGTAAATAAAAAACAAAAGAAAGAGTTCTGGAGCTTTTATTGGAGGGCAATCTCAAAATAAGCATTATGAATCAATGGTGTAGTAAGGTTAAAAACAAATTTTTAAAAATGAAGTGAACAGAAAGATTTTTAAGCATTTAGCATTTATATCTACATTATAAGCACTTTGATAAATTCTGGTAATCTCTTTTTCCTATATACAAAAAAGTGAGACAATGCTTCCTCTCATAGGGCTAACTTTAAATTGAGGTGGCAACAAATATAGAAGAGTTTAACTTCAGGGTTAGTGGCAATGCCTGGGTGTCAGAAAGTTGGAGAAGCAAGGAAAATGGCAATGTGACAGTGTTTGGGCCTGTGAAGGATAGAGTGCTAGGGTACAAGATAAAGTCCAGTAGTCCTTAGTATAGGCAGGTGGCAGGATAGGATGTTAAGCCAAGTGTTTGTAGATCTTACTAGACAGTGCAGTACTAGCTATGTTCATTCAGTAGACAACTTTGAAATTCTGTGATTGTTAAAACTGGACTTCATCAGACTTTTCATTTTCTTGGTCTCCTAGTTTCAATTTTTCACTGTCTAGTTCACCCTACCTCAGCCCAATATATTATTCACCATTATTCACCAGTTTCTGAGACACAGAGAAAAAAGCAGCGGAAAGAGAATTCTTTGAGAGAAATTGTTACCATGGAATTTTAGAGAGCAAAGAAATTGAAGGTCTAATATCATTTTATAGATGGGGAAAACAAATCCAGAAGGTGCACAACTTAACTGGGGTCAGAAAAGTAGTATCGGGGTCAAGATTTGATCCAAAGTCCTCTAACTCCAAATCAGTGCTCCTTCTACTGTGTTTCCATATAAATGATTAAGGAGTTCAAAGAAAGGAGGCAAAATAATAATGTTTGGTTCTCACATCACAAGGTTGGCTTACAGCAAGTATACTTTCCACTAAAACATCCTAGTCTCTTTTACATGATTTATTGCCTAGCAATTTCTTTCCCACCTTTTATAAATGGATTGTGTTTCTGAAATTTGTAAATAGGCTGTTTAAATTCTGAATGCATTTTCCTATAGAAATAAAGTTATAAATGGTATTTGGGTTCTTAGGTTATTCCATAGAAATCTACTTAACCTAAAATGTAGCTGAAATATAATGCTAACAGAATTGTAGAATTAGATAACAATTTTAATATTACTTATAATGACTTTCAAAGTACTACTTCAAAAAATGGATACACATCTTTTCTACTCCTAATAATGGAAAATAGGGACAATTGAAGGCCTTGAAGAAGTAAACCTGATTGCAAAACCTGTCATAGGAGTAAAAAAAAAAGATCTCTAGGAATAGGTGGACAAGAGGAAATATGTGACTGAGAGCTGCTACATAGGTGAAATAGAATAGAACAGAAGGGAGTCACAGGGGAAGGGTGCAAACAACCATTCACAGATGAAAAGGTTATGTATAAGATTGTGGCTGTACCAATAATATGGCTCCTCTTCTTTCCATTATATTATTCTCTTATATCTTGATTTGTTCAGCTTCTGAACTCTTTAAACAAGTTATTTCATTTCTTCCCACATCTTCACCTAATTTCCACCGACCTAGAGTATAGTTATCCAGCAGAAAGAGGACTGAACTTGGAGTCAGAAAGGTCTAGGTTCAAATACTGTCATGTATACTTGCTAACTTTATGGATCTGAATGAGCCATTAAATTTATCTCAGTTTTACTTTTTTTCATCTGTAAAATGGGTATATTAATAAGTCTTGCCTTACAAGGTTGATATCATTATTATATAGTAGTTATTTTACCTTTGATGATTCCACTGCTTCCATCCACCAATTATTTGTTGAATTTCTGTACAGAGTAGCAAGATAAATAGTCCTCATATATGCATTTATATTGTACTTTTACTTATATAAAATTCACTTGTTAGGCATTCATCATCTGAAATAACCACTTTTCAGCCTAATATTACACTTTTCTTTCCATGTTCTAGTCAATATAGACTACATGATAGATATTTTATAGGTATGGTACTCTTGCCTTTTGTTCATAATATGCCCTGTGGGTGAAATACACTTTTCCTAGCTTCACCTTTTGATAGCCTATTCATCTTTAATGGCAATCATCTCAAAAAGTTGGTGATTTAAATTCCCAGGGGGTGTGTCATGTTCTGAGAGGTATTAGTTCAACCAGTTGGAAGGTGAAAAAAAATCTATTGCATCCCATCTTCTCCAGATTCCCTGTATTTTCACTGAATGTCTCCTACACCTGGAACTCTCTTTTTTTCTCATCTCTTCCTTCTGGTTTCCCCACCTTATTTAAGGTTGCAATTGAAATCCTCGTAACAATAAGGAGGCTTTTCCAATATTCCTTAGTCTGATTATTTTCTATTAGGAATTACCTTCAATTTTTCATGTATATATTTTGATTTATATAGTTGTTTGCACATTGTCTCCTCCTTTGAACTATGAACTTCTTGTGAGCAGAAACATTTTTTTTCTTTCTTAGTATCTCTAGAACTTATCAGAATCTCTCAACACATTGTAAATACTTAATAAACATTTTTTACTTTCATATTTTTTTTCTTGCAATCTTAACTCTTCTATAAAGAAGATTAATGTACAATATCAAAAATTTTTAAATGAGGTAAAATAAATAAGAGTAAACTATAGAAGATGGTCGAGATAAAGAAGAATAAAGTATATTTGAAATAAAAATAGAATAGGAAGATTTCCAAGCATAATGTATTAAAAAAAAAAACAGAACTTAGAGGGAATTGCATCAAAGAAAAAACAAATACAAAGTGAAATAGAAAAATGAATGCAAGAGTAAAGTTCAAGGCTTTCACATAAAACCATGTAAAATCCATTGAGAATTTTGAAAAGTTTTTCCACCAAAATATAGTTCTACATTGGAACATTTGTGTAAACTTCAGCAATTTTAGTTCAGATGAAATTGATATTTAAAAATAGTTTTCTTTTTTTTTTAATTTGTGGATTTAGTATACATTGTACCTAAATTTTCCAATTGATCCAAGTGTAAATGTACTCTGAACCAAAGATTTTTAGACCAAACTCTTCATTTTATCTTGTTTTCAGATGTTAGAAATTTTAGCAATTACATTATGATTTCTATTCCATTTTTATGAAGCTGAGGATTCATCTTACACTAATCTCATACTGAACCAAAAACAAATCTTCCAAATAGTATTGTAATTAACCCAGTTCCCAGAAAAAGCAAGGAAAGACTCTGTATCAGGATGGTCCTTTAAAGTAATCCAAACTTAAAGTGTAATATAAAGTAAAAGATAAAAATGGAATTTGTGATTGAGAAAATTCTTAGTAAATTTAGCACAGCTAGTCTTAACTTCTGGCTTCAGCATTATTGATAGAATGCTTTAAGGGCAGCATGGTATAGTGTAATGGTAATTAATTGGTTTGATCAGATGTTAAGTAGATCCTAGTAACCTAGTGCTAAGTATAGAACTCTGTCCATTGGTGAAAGGGTGTGAATTT
>JAQQSW010001740.1:0-16309 GCA_028646575.1 Pseudocheirus occidentalis
CCTTTCTAAGTTGATCCATAGCTTGTAGGCATTCTTCCAGTGTCTTGGAAGCATTTGGTGTGGGAGTTCTGACTGTGTTGTCTTCCTCTTGCTCTATGGTTTGATCCTTTTTGTCCATAAAAAAAGGATTCTAGAGTTTTATTGTTGTTCTTACTCTGCTTCCTTTTCCTCATGTTGGCCAGTCTATCAATTGCTTGGTTTTTTAGCTCTGTGAAACTCTGCTTCCTGGGGGAGGGAGGAGAAGGGGAAAGCTCTGTCCCAAACCGCTGGGGCCTTCACAGCTGCCGGAGCTATTAGTGGGGTGCTGCAGCCCCCCCCAGCTTTGGCTCATTGAAAGCGCACCCCAGGACTACCACTCAAGACCACGATCCAGATCCAGGACGCTCAACACAAGAGACCTTGGCCCTGATGGATTGCCTCGGCCCCCCCTGCTATCTGCAGGCCAGGGGCTCTGAAGCAGCTCAGTGGAGGCCACTGCTGCTTTCAGCCATTCCTGCTGCCACAGCTGGCTTCTCGCTGCTTCCTTGCCCTGGGAGAAGTTTGGCTGGACCACTCTTCTTCCCCAAATTTAGCAAAATCCACCAACCTTTCTCTTAGCCTTCTTTCCTCTGGCCTGATAAATGTAGGAACTGTGTCTCCAGTACTGCTGATCTGCTCTCCTATAGATTCGGCTCAGCCCAACTGCCCAGGGGCCTGGCCGGGCCAGGGTTTCTGGCTGGGCTTGCCGCGGCTCCCAGACTGCTGCGATGAGCCCCACCTGCTGAGATGCCTGCAGCAACAGATACGTTTTCTGTATTGTGGAGAGTCTTGGAGCTCTGAAATTTGTTTAGAGTCATATTCTATGGCTGTTTAGGGTGGCTGTGTGGGAGCTGCCAAACTTTGCTGCTTCTACACCACCATCTTGGCTTCGCCCCCTTGGGTAGACTCTTAAGGAGACATCTATGCTAAGTCATTCTATGGCACTCTCACCTATATACAGTCCTAAAATAAGGGACTAGAACAGAAGCTATTTTGCTTTAGCTAAAATAAAAAAGACCAGGATAGTAATCATGATCTCAGACAAATCAAAGACAAAAATTGCCCCAAGTAAAAGGGTGTTGTGGGAATGTGAAGATCTTCCCTGCCCCTAGGCCCTTTGATAGGCTTAAGTGGCTCTGAGAACCTTCCCTGATTTGAAAGTGTACTCTGCCCCCTAATAGGCTGAATGTGGTCACATGGAGCCTGTGGCTGGGAGGCTTGTTCTTCAGGAATGTCCATGCCTTATTACTTTGTGATTGGGCAGTGGGTCAAGAGGGCTGTAATGTTCTCTAAACTTGGGGAAAGCTATATATACTCTGAGGCTTTACTTTGGGGCTCACTTTAGAAAGAGTTATGTGATTTGGCCAGATGAGACTCTGGGAAGCCATTGAGTCCCTCAGCTTTGAAAACCCAGATGTTGGTGCTTCCCTCTCTGGTGACTTAACTGTTGTGTTGAAAGAAGCGAGTGAGACCCCAAGTGCATATTTTGGAAGTGGATTTTATTTAGTGCGTGTTGTTCAGGGCTATATCTTACCTTGCCCAAATCAAACAGGCCTGACCAAGGGCAGATCACTGACATATATATAGGGTCTCCCCAACTCTCAATGGTCAGGGATTGCATAATAAGAGGTTTACAGCAGGGACTGGCTAGTACACATTTTAAGTTTTGCAGGAGGAAACTTTGGCAGGCCCTGTGGCCAACTTCGGTGAGGAAACAGGAAAAAGATGGCTGGCTAAGGCAGAATGGGGGGAGGGGAAAGGATCAAGGGAGCCAGGTGAGGCCAAGTACAACATAACTAGGTATGGATGTAATGGTCAGGTGGCTGGAAGCCCTGTCTACTGATCTGTTTCTTTGCTTGAACCTTCTGTTTGTATTCTGTTTGCATTCTCTGAAGTTCAGGGTGCTGACTTTTCCCCCTGAACGAGGTAAATGATATATGTTTGATTAAAGTATGATTGTTAACCCATTTTGAGTTGCTTTCGTTTAGAAAAGCAGATCTAAGAACCTGTGATAGCAGCCATCCTGGGCATGCTAGGGTACTTGCTGCTACAAAGAGCAACCACATTTTGCGAAGAGGTACCACAGATAATGAATTAACATCAATACTAAACATATATACACCAAATAGCATAACATCTAATTTTTTTTTTGCTTTTTGGAGGGGGAAGGCAGGGCAGTTGGGGTTAAGTGACTTGCCCAAGGTTACATGGGTAGTTTTTTGTGTCTCAAGTGTCTGAGGCCGGATTTGAACTCAGGTCCTCCTGGCTCCAGGGCTGGTGCTTTATTCACTATAGCACCACCTAACTGCCCCTCACTAAATTCTTAAAGGAAAAGTTAAATGTTACAAGAAGAAATAGATAGCAGGGGACCTCAATTAAACCCTCTCAGATCTAGATAAACCTAAACAACAAATGAACAAAAAAGAAGTTAAGGACCTAAAAATAATTTTAGAGAAGTTAGATACAATAGACTTCTGGAAAATATTGAATGGAAATAAAAAGGAATATACTTTTTCCCAGATTGCATGGCACCTTCACAAACACTGATCATGTATTAAGGTATAATAAACTCACTAAAACATAGAAAAGCAAATACATTAAATGTGTCTCTTAATGACCATAATGCAATAAAATTACATTAAATAAAGCATCTTTAAAGCAAAATTAAAAATTAATTGGAAACTAAAACATAATCCTAAAGGACAGATGGATTAGAGAACAAATTATAGAACAAATCAATAATTGCATTAATGACAATGACAATAATGGGACAATATATGAACATTTGTAGGATGTAGTCAAAGTAGTAAACATGGGAAATTTTAGATCTTTAAATGTGTTTGTCAATAAAAAAAGAGGAAAAGCAGATCAATGAATCAGGCATTCAATTAAAAAAAAACCAAAGTAGAACAGTAACAAATTAAAAACCTTCAACTGAACAACAAAATGGAAATCCTGAGAGCCAAAGGAAATATTAACAAAATTGCAAGTTAAAAAAAAAGCTATTAAAAAAACCCTAGGAGCTAGGTTTTTTTTAATCAATAAAATAGATAATCCATTAGCTAATTTTATTTTTTAAAAGAATAAAAACAAATTACCAGTATCAAAAAGAAAAAGGTAAATTCACAACAAATGAAGAAAAAAATAAAAAACTATTAGTAGGAGTAATTTCACCCAACCATATGCTAATAAAAATGATGACCTAAATGAAATGGATGATTATTTACAAAAATATAAATAACACAGACTAATAGTACAGGAAATAGAGTAATAAAGTTATCTTAGAAAAAGAAATTAAACAAGTTATACGTGAACTCCCAAAGAAAAATACCCAGGACCAGATGGATTTATAAGAGAATTTTACCAAACTTTTAAATTAATTCCAATACTACATTAACTTCTTGAAAAAGTAGCTAAGAAAGGGTCCTGCCAATTCCTTCCATGTTCTTGATATCTAAACCAATGATTCCAATGTGTCTTTGATATTTAAACCAGGGAGATTAAACACAGAGAAAGAGAACTATAGACAAATTTCTCTCATAAATATTGTTGCAAAAATTTAAATAAAATACTAGCAAGGAGACAACAGCAACATATCACAAAGATCATGCTCTCTGACCAGGCTGGATTTATGTCAAGAATGTGGGACCAGTTGAATATTAAGAAAACTATAAGCATAATTGGTCATATTAACAATAAAAATAATAAAAATCGTGATTATTTCAAACAAAAATGCAGAAAAAGCATCAGACAAGGCACAATATGCATTCCTTTAAAAAAAAAAAACACCAGACAGCATAGGGATAAATGGCGCTTTCCTTAAAATAAGAGTGAAAGGTATTGATTGTGAGACATAGGGGACATTGGCACAGGACTATCCAGCATGGCATATCTAGCATCAGAGAAAGTGTTTTGCAGTATGAGCAAAGCAGAATAAAACTAGCTCAAAAGAAATGTGGAACGTGCAGATTTAAAGACATCTCCATCTTGAATGTTCATACTGACTATGCCTGACTTGTAGTTTTCTAAGTTCGTTATTGGTCAAACACACTGTACATTGACCCCAGCATTGTGACATCATTCTGGTCCTCTTCAAGAATGAAGGGCAAACAATGACAAGTAGACTCTATCTAAAGCCAAGAGCAAGGGGAAAATAAACTAGAAGTCTTTCCAATAAGATAAGGGGTGAAGCAAGGATGTCCGTTATCTGCCATTATTATTCAAGACTATATTAGGAATACTAGCTATAGTAATGAGACAAAAAAGAAATTAAGGAGAAAAGCCTAGGCAAAGAAGAAACAAAAACTATCACTCCTGGGCTCAATTTGGCTTTGTAGGACTGCTCTCTTCTTTGGGATTTACTTCTTGGGCATCTCTCAGTGCAATGTATTGGTTTTCAGCGCTTTCTTTGTTCTTCTCATAACAGTTTCATTGCCTGAGGTGCTCATTCCAGGACCAAACTTTTCCTCCTGAGTAGACTGGATAGGCCCTAAAGGGCTGGCATTGACTGGTTCTTTCTCTTATTGTTCTGGAGAGATTTCCTGGATACTGGGCTGAGGCTGCCAAGATTCTGCTCTAAGCCTTTCTTTTGCTGTGGTCCAGCCTCTGGGCCTGCCATGAAGGCATTTATTTACCTGCTGCTTTGGGGACCCCCAGTTGCTCTCTCACTGGATTCTGCCTGGGCCTCTCATTTGCTGTGAGGCTCAAGGCTTACTTCCTTGTGCTGGATTCTTGCCAGGAAGCCTTGAGTTCGACTCTGCTTAGGTACTTTCTCTTGTTGCTGATCTCTGGACCACCTTCTTGTTGGGTTCTTGCACTGGCTCTGGCTGCTCTCATACTGAATTCTACTTAGGGCTTTTTTTTATCTCACAGTGCTTTGGGGCCACCTTTGTGTTTGTTTTTTCCTGGCGCCTTTCTCTTGCCACTAGGTTCTTCCCAGTGAACTCTGAGGCTGCCTCTACTCTGGGTTGCTGGCTACTTGGACAATACAGGCGCCCTTGCTGAGTCTTGTCACCCAGTCCACTAACCCAGGTCCATGATGGTTTAATAGCAGGCAGATTGGGTCAGAGGTGCTTATTAGAAAACAGGCAAAGCCTCAACCTGCCCAAGTTCATATTCACAATGGATTCAGCATTCGGGTACTTGAGCAATAAAAGAGATCACAGGCCCTGAATCAGGGATTTCTAAGTGGGTACATGATGGCTATCATTAATAGACTATTGTTAATAGGCAGTGAATGCAACCTTTTGAGGGAACTGCTATTGTTGCCCTTTTGCCAGCTCAAAGGAAGAGTCAGTTGTACTTTGCTTTATAATTCCTAGGTCCATGTTAGGTCTCTGATACCTCACTTGGGGAGGAGACTCCAAAAGAGGGTCGTTGATATTCCACGTGGACAGGTTGAACCGGTCCTCAGCTAACAGGAGTGCACATGATCACCTGGAGGCAGAATGAAAAGGCTGCACCTGCTTACAATAAGCAGGATAATCTCTCCGCCTTCGGGGTGAGACACATTGACTCGCTGTGGGGAGGACATGGCCAGGGGAGGGGCCCTAAGGGGCCCTGGAGAAAGGACTTAAATACAGGCTACTTGGAGGCAGGGGCAGTCCAGCCAGTTCAGTGGAGCCAGGCCAGTCGTGTCCAGCCACACTAAGATAGAGGATGAACTCTCAATAAAAGCTAGAAGCAAGTCCTGTGTCCTGAGTTTCTCTGTGCAGCTGTCTCTCCCGGAGTGGACCGGGAGCCAGGACGCCCGAGGCCTGTTGAGGTGGGTATAGGTAAGCCCTATACATCCTGACCCAAAAAGATACCCTCACCTGAATAAAAAACCAGTAACAGTCCAGATACATGCTATGTCTGGAAGGACTTCAGGGTTCTGGGAGAGAAGTGAACTTTTAGTCACTTAGTAAATATTTTGTATGAATGCCTTTATTTGCACTTATTTCATATGTCTCTTCTCTTTCTCCCTCTCCCTCTCTCTCTCTCTCTCTCTCTCCACGTTGACCCAGCCACTGAATGCAACAGCCATGAAGGCAGACTGTTTTTTGGTTTTGTATAGAACAGTGCCTGGAATCTAATAAATGCTTGTTGACTGATCATGCATTGTATGAGTTTGTTATTAGGCACTATTTATTTACTCTATACATGAGCCAGGTCAATGGTGAGACAAATGCTCTCTGCAATATGTTAGGTGGAGCAAACAAATGGGTGGGGTTTCCTGATTGACAGTTCAGAGGTTCAGGCACTACATTACCTTGAGGTACATTTCAACTGAGTGAGGCCAGGAGATTGCTTCTGGTCAGACAATGCAAAAGCACTTAGTCCTTTTCTAGGCCACTCCCTATGGCTGCCCCTCAGGCAGTGTGGGAATACAGCTCCAAACTACCAGTCCCAGCATGCACCGGGCCCTCAGAGAAGGCGGGTAACAGGAAGAAACCCTCCCTCCCCCCATTCCCTTTCCCAGAAGGCCGCGGGCGGAAGTGCGCCTGCGCATCCCGGACGCCAGCTAGAACCTCGGCTTGGAATCCAGCTCGCCCCGCCCCCTCTCCATCCGTTGCGTTCAGTTACGGAGGAAAACGCCATTAGCCCGACTGGTCGTTCGTGCGCGCGCGCAAACGGCATCCCCTGTCTCTCCCCCATCGAGTGTATACGCCCCCCCTCACGCACTCACGCACGCACCCAGCATTTCGTACCTCCCTCCTTCCCGGTTAGCGCAGTGATTTGGGCCGAGCGAGTGTCTGCCGCCGATTGGGGCAGCTCGAGCGGGCCGCCCTGCTGCTACCAAGGTAGGTCACCTCCCTGCTTCCCTGGCGGCTTCGGCTACTGGGGCGCCCTGGGGGAGGCCGACCCTTCTCCTCTCTGTTTCCCCTTCCTTCCCCCATTTCTCGTCCCCAATTCTCTATTTCCTCTCTCCATTCCCCCAAACCCCCTTCCCTCCCACCTTCCTCCTCTCCCCCTCTCTTGTCTCCATTCTGCGGGGCGGGGCCTGTGGGAGGAGGGGCGGGGGAGAGGGGGAGGGAGGGGGCCCTAGGTCAGTAGGCCCCACCCTTATCCGGAGTCTCTTTCCTTTCCTCCCTCTTCCCATGGCCACACCTGTCAGAAGGGAAGAATCCTTGAGATCCTGCCGAGGTTGTAGAGACCCCTTCCTCCCCTTTCAATTTAGCGGGTGGGCTTAGGAATTACCATAGAATCCCAAGGAAAAACAAAAAGAAAAGCACAGAATCGGAAACTGAGGGCATGCCCGTCAATTGGGAAATAGCTGAACAAGTTGCGGTTTATGAGGGTGATGGGTAGGTAACTCATTGTGTTGTAAGGAATGATTCGGGGAGGATGATTTCAGACAAAACTGGGGGACCTGGCTGAACTGTTGCAAACCGAAATGAACAGGATCTGAACAGTTTATACAGTAGCAACCATACTAGAAAGACAGTCAATTCTGAAAGATTTAGTGACTGATCAACACAAGGGCCTACCACAACTGTAAAGGATTTGTGATGAAACAAACTGACCACCACCAGAGAGGACTGATGCACTTGGAGAGCAGATCTAGGTATGTTTTTGGACATGGCCAATATGTGGATTTGTTTTGCTTAACTATGTTGTTTGTTACAAAAGGAGTTGCTGTGGCAGAAAGATTTTTTTTTCTTGCAGCCACTTTAGTGATTAACTTGTCTACCACTATAAATAAACTGATCCTCAAAGTTGGTAAGCCTTATAGAGTTTGTGCTTAACTAGCATAGACCTCTGGACAGTATCATCTCCACAAGCTCTACTCCAAGGGGAGAGACAAAGATTTGTCATTGATTGAAAATGCTATGGGAATAAAAGAAGCAATAATATATTTAGGAAGGAAGCCCAGAACAGTGTGTGCTAAATACTATGCTAAATCCTGGGTATATAGCAGTATAAGATAGAGACACTCGCTGCCCTGAAAAAGAAACAATTCATATTGGGTACTGGTAGCCTAGGAGGGGTGTTTTGGTCAGAAAAGTTATTCATGAAGCCATAAGAGAGTTGATTGAAATGTTTACATTATATTTTAAGATACTTATATTTAATAGTGTCAGAGGTTTTCATCAAGGATGCTTTAAGCATCTGACTAAATCCAATAAGATACCTAAAATTTTACAGAGTTTGTATGAGTTTGTTATTAGGCCATTCCCCAATTGATGGACATCCCCTTAATTCCCAATTCTTTGCTACCACAAAAAAAAACTGCTATAAATATTTTTGTACAAAGAGGTCCTTTTTTTTATTTTTTAAAATTTCTTTGGGATACAGACCTAGTAGTTGTATTGCTAGATCAGTTTTATAGCCCTTTGGGCATAGCTCCAAATTGTACTCCGGAATGGTTGGATCACTTCACCATTCCACCAATCATGTATTAGTGTCTCAGTTTTCCCACATCCCCTTGAACATTTGTCATTTTCCTTTTCTGTCATGTTAGCCAATCTGATAGGTGTGGGGGGTTGTATATCAGAGTTGTTTTAATGTGCATATCTCTATAATCAGTAGTGATTTAGCACATTTTTTCATATGGCTATGGATAGCTTTGATTTTTTTTCCTGAAAACTGCCTGTTCATATCCTTTGACCATTTATCAGTTAAGGAACCAACGAGCAGTTCTGACCATGTCACCTTCTCCCTTACCCCACAAACTTAAGTGACTCCCAGTCACCTCCAGAATCAAACATAAAATCTTTTTATCTTTTAAAGCACTTCACTGACTGTCTTCCTCCCAACCTTTTAGTCAACCAATCATTAAACATTTATTAATCACCTACTGTGTGCCTGAACTAAATGCTGGGGGTACAAAAAGGGCAAAGGAGAATCACTGCCCTCAAGGAGCTTACAATCTAAAGAAAGAGACCTCATGCAAGCAAATACATACACAGCATAAATGGGAAATAATTAATAGAGGGAAAGCACTAGAATTAAGAGGGGTTGGGGGAGCCTCCTTGGAACTTACAGAGAAACCAGGAAGGTCAGTAGGTGGAATGGAGAAAGGAGAGCATGCCTGGCCTGGGGTACAGCTAGAGAGAATGCCCAGAGCCAGAGGTAGAATGTCTTGTTCACAGAACAGCCAGGAGGCCAGAATCAAAGAGTACTTGTCTGGGAGTAAGGTGTGAGAAGAGTGAAAAGGAAAGATGGGCCTAGGTTATGAAGGACTTTGAATACCAAACAGTATTTTGTATTTGTTTCTGGAGGCCATGGAGCCATTGGAGTTGGGGGTGAGGAGAGGGGGAGAGCTCGGGTAGGAGTGGTTTGACATGGTCAGACTTTTGTTTTAAGATGATCACTTTGACAGCAGAGTGGAGAATGAACTGGAGACCTAAGGCAAGGTGTTAGAATAGTTGAGGCACAAGGTGATGAAGGCCTGCACTACCAGAGTCACTGTCAGAGGAAAGAAGGGGGCATATTCAAGAGAAGCTTCAGAGGTGAAATCAAAAGGCTTTGGCAACAGTTTGGATATGGAGAGTGAGGAGGTCAGGAAAACTCCTAGATTTTTGAGCTTGGTGGATTAGGAGGATGGTGCTGCCCTTTACAGTAATAGGAAAGCAGGTTTTGGTAGGAAAATAGTTGTTTTTGGATGTGCTGTGTTTAAGATGTCTACCACACATCCTGTTTGAGATGTCTCAAAGGCAGTTGGAGATTCAAGATTAGAAGTCAGCAGAGAGGCAGGATTAGTAGATTTGAGCATAATCAGTATAGAGACGGTAATTAGATCCGTGGGCGCTGATGAGATCACCAGGTGAAATCATAATGGGAGAAGAGATAAGGGCCCAGGACTGAACCCTGAGGGACACCCATGGTTAGACAGAATTGATCTCAAAGAGGATCCCACAGAGGAGACTGAGAAGGAACAGATAGAGATGTAGGAAGAGAATCAGGAAAAAGGGGTGGGCCCAAAAACCTAGAGAAAAGAGAGTGTTCAGCAGTGTCCAAGGCTGCACAGGTGTCAGGGAGAACAAGGACTGAGAAAAGGCCATTGGATTTGGCAACTAAGATTGTTGGTAACTTTGGAGAAAAGGTTTGGTGGGATGATGAGGTCAGAAGCCAGATTGTAAGGAGTTAAGAAGAGAATGAGAGGAGAGAAAGTGGAGGCACCTGTTGTAAATGGCCTTTTCTAGGAGTTTAGCCACAAAGAGCTGGACCAAGTGAAGGTTTTTTGAGGATGAGGGAGACATGGGAATGTTCGTAGGCAGGAGAGGAGCCAATAGAGAGGGGGAGATTAAAAATGTTGGGGATGACCAAAGGGACAAACTGTTGGAGGAAGCAGTATGGAATGGGACCACTTCATGTGAGACAGGAGTGGAAAGGGAGAGGGGGGCAGAAGGCATCTGAGTGACGAGAGAGAAGAGGGAGTTCCTGGTGAACAACTGAAATTTTTTCTGTGCAATATGAAGCAGGGTTCTCAGCTGAGAGGGAGGGGAGTGGGAGAGGGAAGCCATGGGAGGCTGGAGGAGGGACAAGAAGGTTTGGGAGAGGTTCTATGGGAGAGGTTCTATAAAGAGTGGAAGAGTGAATTGATAAGTAGGATTGGCTAGCAGCAGTGAGGGCCCAGGTGAGGTTATGTAATCAATTTGTAGTGGACCCACTCAGAATGGTTGTATGACTTTCTCCATTTTGTTCAGCTACATGTGTGTAAGAATGAGGGTGATAAATGGTGAGCAAACACTATAGAAATGTTGGCTGCTATAACAATAATAATAGTAATAGTAATTATTATTATTATTATTATTATTATTATTATTATGGTTCATATAATCTGGGCAGCAAGCTGGCACTGCACTGAGAGAGAGCACCGGGTCTGGAAATCAGGAAGCCTCATAGTCCTGAGTTCAAATTTGGCCTCAGATACTTATTAGCTGTGTGACTCTGGGCAAGTCACTTAACCCTCTTTGCCTGAGTTTCCTCATTTCTAAAAATGAACTGGAGATGGAGCTGCTAGGTGGCTTGGCTGGGTGTATTTAGGGATGTTATAGGAGGACTAGAGGACACCAATGTAGAGCTGAATCATTCACCAAAGGGTCAAGGTGGGCAGAAGATGTGAGAATGTCTATTGTTGATAGGAAGTGAATGCAGCCTTTTGAGGGAACTAATAAGTGTACTCTAGCAAAACAAATCCACAGAGTGGCCATGTCGGAATAGTAATGTGTGTTTGTAAAGCATGTTTTAAGTCAAATACACATTTGGCTCATTTTGGAATTGTTAACCATTTTTAGTAAAATTCATAAGTATTTCTTATGTGCTGGACACTATACTAGATGCCCAGGTTACAAAGAAATCAAAGGTCTTGGCCAGCTACCTGGTGGCCTGGAGGGATTTGCCCCTGGAGGGTAGAAGGGAATGCATTATTTATACAGATAAATAAATCAATTTATACAGATAAGTAAATAAAAAGCCAACACAAAGTCTGGCAAAAGAATTTCTGGGGGAAGAGAACATTCTCCCAAGAGAGTGGAGGTGGGGGGAGAGAACAAGGAAAGGTCTTAATGAACTGAGGCTTGAAGAAATCTAACAATTCTAAGCAGCAGAGGTGAAGGCAGGATGTGTTTCAGGAACTTATCTGGGTATGAGAGATGAAATGATGTTTCTGGATTGCAGCTGGCAAACACCTTGGGAAGGAATGTGGCATGCATGAACGAGAGTAAAATGGAATAATATTGAACAGTTGGGAGGATCTGATTGTAAAGGATTGTAAAGGCCAGAGAAAAGACTTTGTATTAGGCCTAGAGCCTACAGGGGGCTTCTTGTGGAGGGATCAGACCTGTGCTTTAGAAATGTCCATTTTGCAAATGTGTGGAAGATGGAATATGAATGAATGGAAAAGCATTTATTAAGAGTTTAAGTGCTTATATTAAATCTTCATACAAGGGGACTTCAACATACATATTGATATTCCCACAAAAGCACTAAACTCCCAGTTTCTCAACTTATTTTCCATGACCTACTCCTCTACCCTGCCTTAGCTACAGAGATGGTCTTCTCCAGCAGGTTGCATTGCTTAAAACTGCTTACAGGTTGCTTCCCTACAAACATACCCATATCTTCCCTATCCTCAAAAAATCCTCACTTGATCCATCTATCCCCACTGTCATTCCATATCTCTCTTCCTTTTTGTGACTAAACTCCTTGAGAAGGCTATATACCATAGGTGTCTTGACTTCCTTTCCTCTCATTCATCTTGATTTTCTGCATACTTGCTTCTCTGCCTAGTGGATATGTTGAACTGAATGTCCTGTAGACATCTTAAACTCAGTATACCCAAAACTGAGCTCATTATCTTTCCCCCTAAGGCCTCTCCTCTTCCTAACTTCTTTATTACTGTTAAGGACACAGCTGTCCTCTCTCAGACACCCAGGCTCTCAACTCCTTTCCCACCTTCTGTATCTAGTCTGTTTCAAAATTCTGTTAATTTTTGCCACTGTAACATCTCTCAAATATACCCCTTTCTCTTTTGATACTGCCACCACCTTGGTACAGGACCTACAGGACTATTGCAATAGTCAGCTGGTTGATCTCCATATATCAAATCTCTCTTCAGCAGCCCCTTCTCTCCACCCCTTCCCTTCCCTTCATTCTGTCCTTTACTCAGCTATCAGACTGAACTTCGTAAAGTGCTTAGGCATTCAGAGTCCTTCATGATCAGGGCCCCTTTTACCTTCCCATTATTCTTACAATTTATTCCCCTCCAATACTCTGATCCAGTGGCACTGACATCCTTACTTTTCCTTGCATAATCTCCTCACTCTCGTGTATTTTCACTGGCTATACCCCATACCGGGAATGCTTTCACTCCTCATTTTCACCTGGCTTCCCTGGCTAAAATCCTACCTTTTATGAGAAAAACCTTTTCAGATCTCACTGCCACCATTTAATATTAATCCCCCCCCCAAAAAAATATCACAAGTCTATGAGAAATGCATTGCATCTGGATTTATTACAAGGGAAAGATACATGTATGTGGGGACTCTTTATACCAAGGAGCCCAGTGGTGCAGGGGAAGCCTTGGGTATTTAAGTTACTGGGAAAGGGGGAAGTTATAGGGGAGGGTAAAAAGACTAATCCCCTCCCAAAGGGGAGGAGAAAGGCCATGGCAAAAGCAGCATTCTATTCCCTGGGGAACTGCTAGACCATGAAGATAGAAGGGTCCCAGCTGCACAAACAGTTTCTCAGTCTGCTACAGACTGACTGGCGCCTGTCTTGACTCCCAAGGACACACAGGAAATCCAGCTTGGGGTGCAAACAAATTCTGTCAGCTCAGGGGGAAGCTTCATCCTTGACACATTCAGGGCCTCCTGCTTACTCTAGGGCCATTGTGTCTGGAAAATATGCCAACTCAAGAAGACAAGTTCAGGGGCTCCTTAACACCCTTAATGCTGGTAGTGCCTTCCCTCAGTTGATTTTCTCCACTTTATACTGTCTGTATCTTGTTTGTGCATAGTCGTTAGCATATTTTCTCCTCCATTAGGAGAGCTCCCTGAGCTCTTTGAGAGAAAAATTGTCTTGTGTAGTTCCCTAGCACTTAGCAGTGTCCAACATAGACTAAACACATAAATGCTACTTTACCGACATGTGGGGAACTCTCCCTCCTCATCTCAGCCTTCTCAATTCCTTAAGTGTCAACTATAGGTCCAACAGCTGCAAGAAGTCTAAGTCTTTCCCAGTGCTCTGCAGTCTTAATGCCTTCTCCCTGCAATGATCCTGTTTATTTTGTATGTGTCTTGTTTGTATGAGGTTGTTAGCATATCTCCCTCTCCAGACTTGGAACTTCTGGATCAAATGAGATAGTAATTCATTGTAAAGCATTTAGGGTATTGGCGCGCAGTCAGCACCACAGAAATGTTTTTCATTCTCTTTTATTATTAGTGATTTGGAGCATTCTTTTATGTGGTTATGGATACTTTGCAGTCCTTTTGAGAACCGTTTATTCATCTGATGGCTATTAGTTTTGTTATTTTTTTTGTTGTTTGGTCATTTCAGTCATGTCTGACTTCATTTGGGGTTTTCTTGGCACAGATAATGGGGTGGTTTACCATTTCCTTATCCAGATCATTTTACAGATCTCCAACCTGAGGCAAACAGGGTGAAGTGACTTGGCCAGGGTCACACAGCTATATAGTTTATATATCTTGGATACCAGAGCCTTAGCAGAGAAACTTGCTATGACATTTACAATCCAGCTACTTCCCTTCTCATCCTAGATGCCTTAATGTTGTTTGTACAGAAGCTTTTCAGTTTCAAGTAATCAGTTATCCATTCTATCTTTTGTAATTGCCTCTTTACTCTTTTGGTTAAGACTACATCTCCTACCCATAGCTGCAAGAAATATATGATGGTTCTCTTAATTATTTTATAGAATAATCTGTAATATTAAGACTATGAGCACTGGTTTGAGCCCTTTGAACCACTTTGAGCAGCGGTTCTTAACCTGTGAGTTATGTTCAGTTTGTAACAATGAAAATACATCCCACATATCAGATATTTACATTGTGATTCATAACAGTAGCAAAATTACAGTTATGAAGTAGCAACGAAAATAATTTTATGTTTGGGGGTCACCACAACACGAAGAACTGTATGAAAGGGTCGTGGCATTAGGAAGTTTGAGAACCATTGACTTAGAGTGTATTGTATAGTGTGTTGTAAAGTGTTAGTTTAAGCCTAATTTCTGCCAGAATACTTTCCAGGTTTCCTAGCAGTTTTTATTATATAGGGAGTTTTTCCTAGGTTAATTTTTGTTACCCACTTTATCAAACAGTGGGTGATTGAATTTCTGATTCTCCTAGGAGTCATCCTGTACTCATTATTCTCTCTCACCCCTCATATCCAAGGTGCTGCCAAGGCCTGTTGATTTCACCTCTGCAGCATCTCTTGAATATGCCCTCTTCTCTCCTTTGACTTTTTCTCTCCAACCTGGTATAGACCCTTATCACCTCACCTGGACTACTGATTAGCCTGATTGGGGCGGTGGAGTAGGGATTCCTGCCTGCCTCAGGTCTCTCCCCATTCTAGTCTTTCAGCCACTAAAATGGTTATGTTACCACCACCTACCCACCCCCACTCTGTAAACTCCAGTGGCTCCCTGTCTTTTCTAGGAGTAAATACAAAATATTCTGTTGGACCTTCATAACCTAGCTCTCTCCCCCTTCCCCCTTTGTCCCTTTCCTGGCTTCTCATACCTTGCTCTCTGACATGTACTCTTCTGTTCAGTGACACTGGTCTCCTGGCTGTTCCATGAATAAGGTGCTCCATCTTTAGGCTCTGGGTATTCACTCTGGCTGTCCCCCATGCCTGGAATGCTCTTTCTTCTCAGTTCAACTTCTGACCTCCTTGGTTTCCTTTAATTTCCAACTAAAATCTTCTATAGAAAGTCTTCTCCAAACATTCTTAATTCCTCTATTAATTGTATATTTGTTTGTATGTCGTTTCCTACTTTTTTTTGACCATTTATTTTTTTTTTAATTTATTGACTTGTTTACTTTTAGTTTACAAGATTCAGTTACAGAATCACTAGCGTTTCAGATTTTCTCCCCTCCCTTCTCCCCCCCCTCACACCCCCATGGGAGTGTACAATCATGTATGGGATCTGCAAACACTTTCACATTGTACAATAGCCTGGTTGTATAGAAGCCTTGTAACCAATGGAGCAGATAATGGGGAAAAAAATAAAAAAGAAAAGAAACCAAACCAAACATGGAAAAGGACAATAGCATGTGTTGCGTCAGTCTTCATTTAAGCTGTGTTCTTTCTAGATCTTTCTCTGAGTGTAGACATCTCCTTCCATTCTGATATTTGTAGAGCTGTCTTTTAACTGTGCATTGCTGAGAAGAGTCCAGTTTTTCAAGGTTGGCTGTCACACATATGATGTATCTGTGACTGTGTACAAATTTTTCCTGGTTCTGCTCCTCACTTAGCATCAATTCGTATAAGCCTCTCCAGGTAATTATGAAGTCCATCTCCTTCCCATTTCTTATAGCACAATAGTATTCCATTACATTCATATACCACCACAAAGAAAGCTGCAATAAATATTTTTGTACACATGGGTCCTTTGCCCACTTCTGTATTCTCTTTGGGCTACAACCCCAAAAGTGGTATTACTGGGTCAAAAGGTATGCAGTTATTTATAGCCCTTTGGGCATAGTTCCAGATTGCCCTCCAGAATGGTTGTATCAGTTCACAGCTCCACCAACAATGCATTAGAGTTCCAATTTTTCCACATCTTCTCCAGCACTTGTCATTTTCCTGTTTTGTCATCTTAGCCAAACTGACTGGTGAGATGTAGTAC
>JAQQSW010001741.1:0-16307 GCA_028646575.1 Pseudocheirus occidentalis
GGGCTCTGAAGCAGTTCCTGCCCTTCCCCCACTGCTTCCTTGCCTTGGGGGTAGATTGGCTGAACTGCTTTTCCTCCCCCAAATTTAGCTTGAAAGCTTCACTCACTTTCACTGACCTCTAATCCTGGCTTAGTAGATGTGAAGATTGCTCGAGGTGCTTTAGATCTTCTCTGAAGTAGACTCACGCTGTGGCTTGGGAGGCTCGGCTCCTCCTGGCTACCCTGGAGCCTGGCCACATGGTTTCAGGCTGAGCTGGTCTCGACTCCCGGCCTGCAGGCCTGTGGGATGAGCCCCTCCTGCGGAGCTGCCTTTTTCCAATCCCTATTTTTCACACCTTTTTTGATGTGGAGTTGCTGGAGGCTGTAGATCTTCTCTCTTGTAGACTGGCTGTGGTGCTGCTCCTCCTGACTGCCCTGGGACCGGGCACGTTTTGATTTCAGGCTGCCTTGATGATCCCCTGCTGCCGAGCTGCCTTGCACGACAGATGTGTTTTCTGTATTATTGTGAGTTTGAAAGTCCTAGAATTTGTCCAGAGTCATACTTTATGGATGTTTAGGGTGGCTGTGTGGGAGTTGTGGGACCTTGCTGCTTCTACGTGGCCATCTTGGCTCCGCCCCTAGAAGATCTTGGTCTTACTTCTTCTACCAAAAAAAACTCCCTTACCTCCCTGTTCCCTAAAAGTAAACTATAATCTTCTTTGCCTGGTGTTTAAAGCCATCTGTAGTCTGACTCTGAACTACTGTTGACTCCAACAAGCCTTCTCTCCTGGTGCTTCCCTACAACTCTGTGTCATAACCAAACCAGGCACCTAGCTATTCCTCACTTTTGCCTCTGTGTATTCTTACCAGCCATTATACTGTCCTTTCCTGTGCCCAGAATATATTTTCTCCTGATGTCTATTTGTTAACATCCCTCTCATCATCAAGACCCAGTCAAGTGGCATCTCCTTCAGGTCTGCTCTTGGCTTGAAGTTAGTCTCAGATTTTCTGAGTGCACTTGCCTGGATCTCCCCTTTACTTCTTTGTCATTCCACCCTACATTAGGCTTATGTAACCGTAGCATCACAGGATTTCATAGATGGAAGGGACCTCTTATAGTCTGGGTCCTCCTCAAATGTAGGTCCTCAAAGCTATGCCTAGATTCAAGGCATACACTGAGTCAGCATTCATCATTATGAACTCTACCTGATGCTTCCTGTTTTTTTCTTTAAATACCTAACAAGAAAGCATGTTGACCTGAGCCAAAGTCATTAAATTAAAATAGAACAGCAAGGTAAATAGCAAGGAATCCCCTTTCCCCAGTGCACACAGTAACAAACTCTCCCATGAATTTTCTTGTTTGAGAAGGAATGCTTTTAGTAGCACACGGCTACAGGACCCTTATGGGAAATACATATCTTGCTATACCCACAAAGCTTATGGCATCATATCTTGGGCTGTCTTTCCCACTGTGCTCCCATCTTCCATTCCTTCCCTTAATTGTGACTATTCTCACGTCTTATTCCCACATAGGAATAGCTAGATAGCTTATAAGAAAGCCCACAGACCAAATCTGTTTCACCACTTTTGAGTGAGCTTCAACCAATCAACAAAACCCAGCCCTTACATGGCAAGTTTTCCTTTTCATTTTTTTTTTTTGCATTTTTCTTAATGACTACTCATTTAAGCTTCCTACTTATTTGAAGAAAGTTGAGAAAACTCCTTTCAATTCTCATCATACCTTTGGCAACTAGTCTTAAACATGCAGATCACTTATGAGCAGGAGTTCTTAATCTTTTGTGGGTATGTAATGACCTTCTTTGGCAGTCTAGTAAAACCCAAGAAGCCCTTTTCAGAATAATGCTTTTAAATTCATAAAATAAGATATACAGGAATACAAAGGCAACCCATTATATTGAAATAATGATGTAATTTTTCCCACCCAAGTTCACCTGAAAAGACCTCCTGAAATCTATTCCCTAACCCCTGTCCTTAGACACCAGGTTAATAACCCCTGTTTTAGAGTCTCACTCTGTCAATACTAGAGGAGTAAGGTGAAACTTCTGTTCAGTATTTCAGACCATTCTGGCGTCAGTGAGCCAGCCTTCCTGACCAGAAATCTCTCCTTCCTCCCTTCAAGTCTCAACTAAAATCCCATCTTCTTAAGAAGCCTTTTGCAGTTCCCTATAATCTTCATTGATTCCTTCTAATATTACTTCCTATATATACTTTATATATCTTGTTTGTATGTAATTCTTTGTGTGTTTTTGGACTGTGAGCTCCTTGAGGGTATGGGCTGTTCTTGCCTTCCTTTGTCTCCCCAGCACTTAGTACAGTGTGTGGCACATAATAGGCATTGAATAAATGCTAGTGGATTGGCTGACTGATTGATTGAGCCAGTCTAATATTCCCTCTACCTGGGAGAAAATTGTTTTAAAAGAATAAAACCAAAGGAGAGCATTGGTTGAACAACCAGAAAGGATGTTTCAATAAAAATCTGCAGTGAAGAGAAACTGAGCCACAGAGTTCCAACCATGATCAATTTATTGTCAGGGCTAGGAATTGCTAGTAAAAGAGATCAATGGCCCCTCTTTAGCCAGAGTCACAGCAGCTTTTTATACAGTTGCTTACATAAGGTCAAGTGATAAAATCTAAACTAAAACCGTGCTTGGTCTATATTAGAGATCAGGGTGGGCTTACATTTGATATGACTGGAATATCTCCTGGAAAGCCCTGTGTTGGCAATCCTTAGACCAGAGCAGTCCAGTATTAGGTTCATGACCCAGCAGGATATCTTATGACTACATCAACTCATTCTCCTTCCTCCCTTCCAAAGTAAGATAGATTGAGTCCAGGCTCATGAAAATGGGCAAGTTAAACTCCAATACATTCTAATACCAAAGCCTACAAAATTAAAACTAACTCGAATCCATAAATACTAGATACAATTCTCAATCAGTACTGGGATATCAATTTTCCATTTCACAGAGGTAGACTCCTAGAATTACTTGGAGTGCCCCTATTAGGATTTCGTGTTTCTCTACCCCCAAATTGTTTAGATGAGCTATCCAGCGTTGAAGAGAGGAAAGGAAGCATTTTTATTCCCTCTCCAATGTTTCACTGTGATGTCTATCCCTGTGGCAGAGCCAGCTAGTTCAATATTTCTCCAGCCATCTCTAGAATTCTCTCAATATTTCAGACCTACTCCAGAGATTTATTCCTCTCCCTGCTTACCACCACTCTCTCCTCCTCCCCTTAGTCTTCAGTTATCTGCCATATCCTTTGCCAAAAATCCCTTCACTGATTTTCTTCAGTTCTTCAAATGGAGGAGGGAGGGTTAATGAGGACTAAATCACAACTATACTTTTTGAGTCTGTATTGGATGCCCAACATAGCTTAGAAGATCTTTGAAAAACAAGGTGGGCCATTTCTTACTTAACCCACTGCTTTACCCATTCTAAGAACTTAATTGAATTGAGTTTTTTTTAATGAAGTAAATCCAAACTAGAAATTAATCTATCCTCATTCAGGTCCCAGTTTTGTCACTAATTACGTGTGTAATCTTAGACAAGCCCCTTTCCCTCTGGGCTTTGATTTCCATAGCTCTAAAATGAAGCTTTTTGGACAAGGGGGAGACACAGGTCCCTTTTAGCTCTTCCAGGGGTTGATTCAATGTTCTGAGGACGCTCTCAGCTCCAGCATTCTATGTTCCCTATTGTTCTAAGGTTTCTCTAAGCTCTGATATTCTGTGGTGTTTTCTAGGCTCCTCCCAGCTCTAATTTTCTCCATGCTAAGTTTCATTTTGCCTCGAACATCATGAGTTTTTCTAGAGACTGAGTTATATATAACATTGGCCCACAGAGTCCATGAAGAGGAAAAAGGTACAGAAGGAGGAAGCTGGAACTCCATCTACTTCCAGTTCAACTCAGTTCAGTTTAACAACTATTTGTTGTGTCTACTGTATGCAAGGCACTGTCCCAGGCACTGAACAAGGAAAGACAAAACGAAAAATAAACCCTGGCCTCAAGGAACTTTCATTGTATGGAAGGGCTCCAATGTAAGTAAATATAAGATCGTTTGAGGAGGCTGTGACTGCTGAGTCTAACCCTGGTTCCCATGAACAATTTTGACCACTTGTGGTTAGTTTTCTTCTTTCCTCTTCTTCTTACAGTAAAAACAAATGCCGTTTCATTAATCCTTGAAGTTTTGTGCCCATAACTCAGTGAAGGAAATGTACTGCTTTCAATGAATCCTTTTGTCTCAGTTGAACCTAAATGTTCAGACTAACTTGAAATCCTCCCTCCGGGAATTGGTCCTATGTCAAGTACATTTTGGTTAAAGTACTGCAATGCTATTTCCAAGGACTTTGAGGCAGTTTAGCCTAGTGAAGAGAAGACTGCATTTGGAGTCAGCAGACCTGAGTTTGATTCTAGTTTGATTCTAAAACTATATTACCTAGTCACTTGATCTCTCTAAGTCAAATTGAAGGGATTGGGTTAGATGAAAGCAAAGATCCTTCTAACTCTAACTCCAATGATTATGATGCCAGAAAACTTGACTTTGTTCAATAATACCAGCACTGTGGTTCTTTGCCTTTTTACTCAGGGTTATTTAGTGTAGTGCTATATAAGTATATAAAAACGGATTTAGTTTTGTATTTTTGATGATATTAAAACACATAGATTTTAATATCATTTTATACTAAAAGTTTCTCCTAATATAGAAGAGATTGAAATGTTTTGCTATATTCTTACTTAGAAAAGACTGAGTTATTATAACAAAAACTCTCTTTTAAACTAGAAGCCAGGTTTTTTTGTTCCTTTAATCCAATCCAGTAAGCATTTAGTATATGCCTATTATTTTCCAGGCCCTACCAATAGCCATATTATTCTTTTAACACAAACATAGTCCATGTAATAACCTAGAGGAATCAACTAGAATGGAACAGTTAGACTAAACTATAACTCTATTTGGGAAAGGAGAAGATTGAAAGAAAGAATAGCACTGGTACTCAGTGCTACCACTGATGGTGGGAAGAAGACAAATCTTAACTGGTTTTCTTTGCCAAGGAGAATGAACTTTGCACCAAAGCAGAAAGAACAAAGATGGAACCTGTTTCCCAAAATAAGAAAGGAGATTGATGGTGATGATGATGATGATGATGATGGTGATGGTGATGGTGATGGTGGTGGTGGTGGTGATCATGGTGATGATGATGGTGGTGATGATGATAATGGTGGTAGTGATGACAGTGATGATGGTGGTAGTACTGGTGGTGATGATGATGGTGGTAGTGGTGGTGGTGGTGATGATGATGATGCTGACAATGTTGGTGGTGGTGGTAGTGATCATGATGATGATAATGGTGGTAATGATGATGATGATGGTGGCGGCGGTGGTGGTGGTGGTGGTGATGATGATGATGATGATGTATATGTACCAACTTGCTGGTAAATTCAAGTCATGCCACACTAAACTTACTTCCTCTTTTGTTACCAGCCTGGTAGATCAGGGGAATGCTATCATATGGTTTCCCTTTGCTGTTGTTGCTGTTGTTCATTCATTCATTTCAGTCATGTCTGACTCTTCCTGACCCTGTTTGGGGTTTGCTTGGTGGAGATACTAGAGTGATTTGCCATTTCCTTCTCCAGCTCATTTTAGAGATGAGACCAAAAGAGTGAAGTGACTTGCCCAGGGCCAAACAATTTATATAAGTTTTTGAGGCTAGAATCGAACTTGGGCTTTCCTTATTTCTGACCCATCATTTAACTTAGACCTATCCCTCAGAGGGGCAGTTCAGTGGCACAATAGATAGAACACTGGGCCTGAAATCAGAAAAACTCTTCTTCCTGACTTCAAATCTGACCTCAGACACTTACTAGCTGTGTGACCCTGGGCAAGTCATTTAATGACATATACTTTAGTTTTCTTTTTTTAATTTATTGACTTGTTTGTTTACTTTTAGTTTATAAGATTCAGTTCCAGAATCACTTGAGTTTCAGAATTTCTCCCCTCCCTTCCCCCCCCCCTGTC
Source organism: Pseudocheirus occidentalis (assembly GCA_028646575.1). Lineage (NCBI taxonomy): Eukaryota > Metazoa > Chordata > Mammalia > Diprotodontia > Pseudocheiridae > Pseudocheirus > Pseudocheirus occidentalis. Next base: position 6,012 of record JAQQSW010001741.1, read on the forward strand.
ATGGTGGTGTACAATCATGTATGGGATCTGCAAACACTTTCACATTGTACAATAATCTGGTTGTATAGAAGCGTTGTAACAAATGGAGAGAATAATGGAAAAACAAAAGAAAAGAAACAAAACCAAACATGGAAAAAAACAATAGCATGTGTTCCTTCAGTCTCCATTAAAATCTGGTCTTTCTACATCTGTCTCTGAGCGTAGATATCTCCTTTCATTCTGAAACTTGTAGAGTTGTCTTTTAACTGTGCATTGCTGAGAAGAGTCCAGTTTATCAAGGTTGGTCATCACACATATGGTGTATCTGTGACTGTACAAATTTTTCCTGGTTCTGCTCTTCTCACTTAGTATCATTTCATATAAGGCTCTCCAGGTAATTATGAAGTCCATCTCCTTCCCATTTCTTATAGCACAATAGTATTCCATTACATTCATATACCATAACTTGTTCAGCCATTCCCCAATTGATGGGCATCCCCTAAGTTTCCAGTTTTTTGCCACCACAAAGAGAGCTGCAATAAATATTTTTGTTCATATGGGTCCTTTTCCCACTTCTATGATCTCTTTGAGATACAACCCCCAAAGTGGTATTACTGGGTCAAAAGGTATGCAGTTATTTATAGACCTTTGGGCATAGTTCCAGATTGCCCTCCAGAATGGTTGTATCAGTTCACAGCTCCACCAACAATCCATTAGCATTCCAATTTTTCCACATCCTCTCCAGCTCTTGTCATTTTCCTGTTTTGTCATCTTAGCCAATCTGACTGGTGAGATGTGGTATCTCAAAGTTGTTTTGATTTGCATTTTTTGAATCAATAGTGATTTAGAGCATTTTTTCCATATGCTTAAAGATATCTTTCATTTCTACCTCTGAAAATTACCTGATCATATCCTTTGACCATTTATCAATTGGGGAATGACTTGTAGTCTTATAAATTTTACTTAATTCCCTGTATATTTTAGAAATGAGGCCTTTGTCAGAGGCACTGGTTGTAAATATTCTTTCCCAATTTCCAACTTCCCTCTTAATCTTACTTACATTGGCGTTATTTACTTCAGTTTTCTCATCTGTAAAATGAGCTGGAGAAGGAAACAGCAAACTATATTCATTATCAAGAAAACCCCAAATGCGGTCACAAAGAGTTGGACATAACTGAACAAAAATCTCCCAGAGGTAGACAATGAGGCACAGAGTTGAGATATTTGTCCAGGAAATTTCATTCTCCTGATCCTGGCTTGATACCCTTCAACTCTCCCATTCATCCCCTAAGCACCCATGGACCACATTTTGAGGGCCTCAGATTTAACATATTGGCTCTTTAGTTTTCTCATGTATAAAATGGGGAGGTTTGATTAGATGATCTCTAATGTGTCTTCCAACTTTAAAACCTTTCATTGCTATAATCCCATGCATTTCTAGTACTCTGTGGTACCTCCTAATGCAGACCAACTCATTTGTTTCTTTTACAGGTATATATGTCCTGTGAAGAACAGCACATCAACTCTGAAGTGACCATCACTGAAGAAAAAAAGCATCTCATCCTCAATCATTTATCCTCAGATATATCCAGAATCTATACCTTTTGAACCATGTACAAGACAGAGAGTAAGCAGAAGAGTCCATTTATTCAGTGCACAAAAGACATTCACAGCTCAGGGAAAGTTGGAATCCAGCTGCTTTTTTTTAGGTCTTATTTATAGTAAATGGGTTTGTAATTTTATTTTCTGTTCAGGTACTTAGGGAGAGTAGCATACCAACCAATATCCTGATTTCAACTCCATATGCTATTCAGAATATTTTATGGGCTTAGCAATTTATAAGGAATTTTGATTTATTCTTTATGCCCATGTGTCTGGGTTGGGACGATTATGGTCCTTTTGTTATTAGTATGGGGTAACAGACAGTGATATAGGAAAGTTTCCATATCTAATACAAGGAAATCCATTGGAATACTCAGAATTGGAAATAGTTCATCATAGACTTATTTTGAGAATAAAGAAGGTTAAGCTGTAACACTCTCCTCTTTGCTTAAAGGCAAGATGGCCACCTCAAATGAAATCTTTTGTAAAAGCTAATTACTGTGTTGTTGTTTTAAACAAAAACACCCCCAGAACAAATATAAATGGTTCTCTGTACATGCTAAGATAATTTCCCTTTTTTCTGTGCTGGAGATCCTTAGGTATGAGAATTCTTTTTTATCACACATCCCCCAGTTCTTTTTCCAAAATCATGAACCATTAGGCATCAAATCCCTTCCCTCTTCTTTCTGCTCAGCTCTGATTTTAGGATCCTGCAGTGCTATTATACCTGGAGCTAGGGTGGTTGTAAGTAAACCTAGTATTTGGGTAGAAGAGGAATTATTGCAGGAGCCAAAGGAAAAGCAGCAGAAAGAAAATGCCCCCAAAGCTGAAGATGCTTCTCAGGAAGTTCTGTAAGTACTCAGTGTGGTCAAAGGGAATCAACCAGTTTGGCTTGGAGGTGGGGGGAGGGAGGTAATTTTGCTCATCACATTTCATTAGTTTTCAAGGACGAGGTCTTTAAAATATTCTAAGTGTGTTAGAAATTTAACGTCAGATGAAATTATGGAATTGTTCAAAATCTGACTAGTTTGGATAATGAAGCTAGACACTGGCTTTTTAAAAAGTCCAATAGGCTTCATCAATGTATGAAAAGTACCCCTTTCAGGAATTCATAGAATCATAGACCTGGAAAGAACTTAAGAAATTATGAAGTTCAACTCCTTCTTTTAACAGATGAGAAGACTGAGTCTAATTGAAGTGAAGTGACTAAGTTAAAGGTACATTTATTAACTGGAAGCTCAAGAACATTAGAATGAGGTTTTTAACCCTTAAGTCCCATGTGCTTTCCACTATACCACAGTTCTTTTCTTTTTCTTTTCCTCCTCTGTTCACTTATGACAACCATTTTGATAATTGGGGTTTTGTTTTCGGTGTGTGTGTGTGTGTGTGTGTTTTCTTTTGTTTTCTTCATTTAGCTCCAAAGTGGGCATGTCTATGTAGCTCTTGGACAAGCAGATCTCATAAAGCTAACATAACTGGCCACTTATCGTTTTAGTAACATGGAAGTTCCACTTATTTTGTTGGTTCCAAACTCAAAGGAGCTAATTTTTTGTTTTTGTTTTTTGTTTTTGTGTCTGGACAATATTTTATCTAATCTGAAAATTTGCATTGCATCTAAGAAAGGATCTTGGGTTTTTTTTGGTTTGTTTCTTTGTTTGTTTTTATTTTTTGAAAGAGAATATGTTGGTTGCCTAATCCTTAGGTTAAAAGTGGACCATGAACATCCCTAACTTCCTTTTCATATGCCATTTAATTTCATTATTAACTTTAAAAATATATTCCCTTTCAGGCTCCAACTTATCTTTCACTTTAAAAAAAATTGAGAAGAAAGATTAGATGAAAGGGAGGAACTTAGTCATAATCATTGTGTTTTAGAGTTGGACGAGATTATAGAGATTACTTTCCTTCCACTCAATGGACTCCCATCTGCAGTGTCACAGAAGATGTTTATCTAGTCTCCTCTCAAAAACATCTAGTAATGGCAAATTCAACTTTTTAAGGCATTCTTCTCCTCATTGGCTTTCTAGGCCTCTTTTGCCACTTGAGTTAATCTGTTTTTTAAAGTGTTGTTTTCTTCAGTCAGGTTGTTGACTCTCTTTTCATGATTTTCTTACATCATTCTCATTTCTCTTCTCAATTTTTCCTCCACTTCTCTTACTTGTTTTTCAAAGTACTTTTTCAGTTGATCTATAGCTTCTAGGCATTCTTCAAGTGTCTTAGAAGCATTTGGAGTGGGAGTTCTGAATGTGTTGTCTTCCTCCCGTTCTGTGCTTTGATCCTTTTCGTCCACAAAAAAGGATTCTAGAGTTTTATTGTGGTTCTTCTTTTGCTTCCTTTTCCTCATGTTGGCTAATCAATTACTTGGTTGTTTTTTTTTTTAGCTTTGTGTAACTCTGCTTCCAGGGGGAAAGCTCTGTTCCAAATCATTGGGTTTTTCCCAGCTGCCGGAGCTATTAGGGGGGTGTTGCAGCTCCCCCCAGCTTTGGCTTGCTGAGAGTGCACCCAAGGACCACCACCCAAGACCACGATCTGGATCTAGGCTGCTCAACACAAGATCACTTGGCCCTGATCAATCGACTCTGCCCCACTGCGGGGTCCACAGACCAGGGGCTCTGAATCAGCCCAGTGGGGGTACCCTCCAGTTATATCAGTTCCTGCCCTTTCCCAACTGCTTCCTTGCCCTGGGGCAAATTGGCCAAACTGCTTTTCTTCCCCCAAATTTAGCTTCAAAGTTTCACTTTCACTGATCTCTAATCCTGGCTTGCTAGATGTGAGGATCCCTCCAGGTGCTGTAGATTTGCTCCCTGGGGTAGACTCATGCTGAGGCATGGGAGGCTTGGCTCCTCCCAACCACCCTGAGGCCTGGCTGTGGTTTTGGGCTGGGCTAGTCTCGGCTCATGGCCTGCTGTGATGAGCCCCTTCTGCTGAGCTGCCTTTCTCTAATTCTTATTTTTCATGCCTTGATAGATGTAGAGTTTGCTGGAGGTGCTATAGATTTTCTCTCTTGTAGACTGGCTGCAGCTGGGCTTGGCTCCTTCCGACTACCCTGGGGCCTGGCCACTTTTCAGTTTCAGGCTGGGCTGGCCTTGGCTCCCGGCAGGCGCGATGAGCCCCTCCTGCCGAGCTGCCTTCAGTGAGAAATGTGTTTTCTATATTTTTGTGAGTTTGAGAGCCCTAGAACTTGTTTAGGGTCATATTTTATGGGTATTTAGGGTGGCTGTGTGGGAGCTATGGAAACTTGCTGCTTCTACGCCGCCATCTTGGCTCCACCCCGGATCTCCTCTCCTCCTACTTCTTGAAGTCCTTTTTTCTTCACAGGCTTTGTATCCTCTTGCTGATCTTTTTAAATGAGTGTCACCAAAAACTGTCTTCAATCTTCTTTCCTTCTCCTTCCCATGGTTTTAATGAAATCACCTCTAACAAAGTGGCCCTCAGATTTTTGTCAGTGCTTAGCCTAATGCCTGCCACATGGCAATGCTTTTTAGCTGACTGACGTACTATTATTCACCATCCTTGACCTCTCTCACCAGCTCTGGACCCACATCTATATCTGTTTGTAGGATTATTTTCTGTGGATGTGTGACTGTCCCTTCAAATTTATCATGTCCCAGACCCAACGTATCATTCCTGAGAGAACCTTTCCTCCCTTATGATTTTGCAGTTCCCTTTGCTGGTCCCACCTCTCACCTTGTCTCACAAGTACAAATCTTTACTGTTTTATCTTTCTTCTCCAGCTTTTGAGTTCTGGTTACTAACTCCTGTTGACTGTATCTCTTGCAACTCAACTGTCTTCTCTCCATTCTCACTGCTGCCACCTATCTGGACTCATGCAATAACCAACTAATAGCATTTTAACCTCCACTCTCTCTCCCTTTATTCTCTCCCCTATGTGGCTTTCACACCAGTGTCAGATTTCTTATCCTTATGCATGGCTATGGTCCTTCCAAATAAATTTCAATTCAGCCTGGAATTCAAGAATTTCCCCAGGGTGGCCAAACTTTTCAGCTTTATTTCATGTACTTTGACTCAATGATCATCCCAAAGTGGACTAACCCCAAACCTCCCTTATTCTCAACTTCTCTTTTATTATCAAGAGCACCTCCATCCTCCCAGACTCTCAGACTCACAACCTCATCTTTGACTCTTCTCTCACATTCTTCCCCAAATCCCAACTGTTCCTGAATCTTATCATTTCTACCTTCACAACATCTTGCATTTATATACCTTTCTCTTGAACAATACAGATACCACCTTGGTGCAAGCCATTTCACCTTTCTCCTGGACTACTGCAGTTACTGATGTTAGTACCCCTGCCTCAAGCCTTTCCCCATTCCATCCACCTCTACCTGCCAAAGTGGTCTTCTTAAAATATGAGTTTCTCACCGTCTCTCCCCTACCATTCTAACACAGTAAACTCAAGTGGCTTCCTGTTAATTTCACAATCAAATATAAAATCCTCTCAGTTTTTTGAAGCCCTTCACAACCTTCCTTTCATATAATTCCACTCTTTCTTACTTTACTCCCATCTTTTCATACTTTACTCCAATTCCTCTCAAATCTAGCAACAATGACCTTTTGGCTATTCCTCATGCAGGATGCTCCATCTTCCACTTCCATTCCCTTTTTAGTGGCTCACCTCCATGCCTACAATATTCTCCCCCATTGTTTCCAACTCTAGTTTCTCTGGCTGCCTTCAAGAATCAGCTCAAATCTCATCTTCTGTGGGAAGCCCTTCTTGACTCTTCATCCCCTTCATCTACTCCATAGTTGTTGTTTAGTCATTTTTCAATTATGTCTAACTCTTTGTGACCCCGTTTGGGGTTTTCTTGGTGGAGATACAGGAATGGTTGGCCATTTCCTTCTCCAGCTCATTTTACAGATGAGGAAACCGACTTGCCCAGGTTCCCACAGCTAGTAGGTGTTTGGGCCCTGATTTGAACTCAGGAAGATGAGTCTTTCAGACTCTAGGCATGATATCTGCTATACACTGATATATACTATATATTTGCTATACCATGATCATCTGCTATAGCACCACCTAGCTGTCACCAATCTCTTCCATCAGGGCTTCTTTTCTGAGATTACTTCTCATCTATCCTATGTACACAAATGCACACATGCAGCATACACATACGTACACAAATATATGTATATATTTATCTGCCTTTTATGTATATAGTTGTTTTCACATTGTCCTTAGAATATGAACTCCTTGAGGGCAGAGACAATTTTTACTTTTCTCTGTCCTCCCAATGCTTAGCCCATCACACAGTAAGCATGTAATACTTGCCATCTAACATCATAACAATAACAACAAATACTATTACCTTTTATGTAGAGCTTTGAGGTTTGCAAAGTTCTTTATAAATGTTAACACACACCCTACACCCGTACAGTTTCCTATTTACATATTATTCACTGTTCCTACAGACTGGACCTCTCCATCTTACCTCTCAGAATGAATTCTTACTCATCATTCATATGCCCCCTGCTTTTGTCTCCATCAGTCCTTTGTCTCTCCTTTTTTTCTTGTCAGACCTTATTTATTCATTGCACCAATCTCAGTGCTTTTCATGGTTTTTGTTGGTAGTGTTTTGATTTTGGTTTGGTTTATAGCTATTTATGGGTATAACATTTCTCCCTACTAGATTTTAATCTCCTTGAGAAAGCTTACCTTTCTATGGAGCTCTACCACAACCCAGTCCAATGTTCTGTGCAATACTAAGTGCTTAAATGTTTCTTGAAATTGAATTTGTTCAACAGGAAGCTAATGTGAGACTCAGGATTTAGATATTCTTGCTTGGAGACTTTTTGACACCACACAAAAATGAACTGATTGGAATATGGTCATTGGTGAGGGCGGAAATTAGGACCAGAAAATATTTCTCAGTGACCTTTGAACCCTAGAGTTCTGTGGCCAGTAGAAATATGTATAACATGGAGATGAGAAGAGTAGAGGTCACTGTGGCACCAGCATTTTCAATCAACCAGTAAACATCTATTGATCACCTACTACTTATTATTATAGCAGTATAGATAATATTATTATTTGTTAAGTACCCCAGGCACTGTGCTAAGCATACACCTTCCATCCCCATTTCATCAGAACTGAGGCTTGAAGAGCGAATTTTATTGCTTCGTTAGTGACGTAGGTCAGAGTTAAGATGGGTTTCAAAGGACAGCCCAGAACTCACTGCTCCAGACTCTTTTTGTCTTTATTCCCTACCAAGTACCAGCCTAGCATACTGCCTTATTAGCCACAAATTAAACCTCCAAGTTCTCCAGGAGAAGCTTGTTAGGCCCTTGCTTAACAAACTGAATTAGGAATAAAAATTATTGTTTTTTTTTAATTTTCCTGCTTTTGAAAATACTATGTACTCCCTACATGGTCATAGAAACATGACAGGTCTGGGGTGGAGGGCGCAAGGCTGCACTTTCTTTAGATTCCATTAGGTGGCACTGTTGCTTTCTTTAAGGCAGAAGGAACTAGCTCCTGATGAAGCTTATAATAGCCATCAGTCTGTAAAGAAGTACTTGTCCCATACTCTGTGTCTTACCCACAGAATAGGCTAAGTCAGCTGTCCAGATGCAGGCCACCAGTGTAGGCCTAAATGAGTCATCTGGTATCACTTGGTTCTGAAACAATGATCAAAGACACTTTTTGGCATTCATAAAGTCTAGGTTCAAGGAGGAAGCATAGAGGTCATCTCTTTCTTGTCCTGCAGAAGAGGATCCTGAGCCCCAAAGATGTCCAGTGATTTACCCAGGGCCATGCAGGTCTTTGGCTGAGAGCTGGGATTTCAAGAACGGGAGCATTTCAGAATTGGAGCCTCTAAGTGGACCCATGCCCCACTTTCTGAAGGATCCCCTCTACAATAGTACCCAAGAAGAACATCCATCCTCCACTGAGGCACCTCTGATGAGGGAGGGGATTCATGTTGCACATTGTCTCCCTTGTTGGGCTGTGAGGTCCTAGAGAACAGGGCCTGTCTTTTACCTTTCATTGCTTGCATCTCCCACCTCTTGGGACAGTGGGTGGCATGTAGTAGTTACTTAATAAACGCTTGCCCTCCCAAAGCTGTCCATTTTACTTATTCAAATCCAACTGATCAGCCTCTACATCTTGCTCTCTTTACATGGCTCCATGGTATTTCCCAACTAATAACTTCTCCCAGAAAGCTTGTTGATGGGCATATGTAGTTTTGGGTTATTTAGGTATATTCCTCAGACCCTTTTCCCCACCACTATTACTACCTTCCCTGTGAGATTACCTTCCATCCCACTGTATTTACTTCATATATACCTGGTTTGCATGTTGTCTCCCTTGTTGGATTCTGAGATCTTTGAGAGAAAGGACTGTTTTTGTCTTTTCTGTTGTGATGGCTAAATTGTTTCAGTCATGTCTGACTCTCTGTGACCCCATTTGGGTTTTTCTTGGCAAAGATCCTGGAATACTTTCTTGTTTCGTTCTCCAGCTCATTTGATAGCTAAGGAACTGAGACAAAGAGGATGAAATGACTTGGCCAGGGTCATGCAGATAGCAAGTGTCAGAGGCTTGATGAATGACCTACCCTTCTCTTACCTCCATTACTCACATCTCTGATTCTAGATTATATTCCCCTTGAAGGCAAAGCCTTTGCCTTGAGGGCTTTCACTCCCAAGCAAGATACAAATCGATCTGCTCTTTTCCTTCCACTTTTGGGCTAGGTTGGTTTTCTTCAAATCAACCAGTAGCCAGGGTACTGGGTTTCCTCTCCCTTGAAATTTGAAACAGAAGACTTCTCCCTCTCCAAGGCCTTATATGTTGTATGCTTGATATATGAGCCTCAGTGCCAGGGGGAAAAATCAGACAAAAGAAGATTCCTCATTTTCTTCCTATTGACAAAGTAGATTATTCTCCAGGAAGATGGGGGTGATTATAAGGAACTGAGAGATTTTAGTTCTCACCATGGAACATGGTCTTATGGAAAGGGTACTGGATTTGAAGTCAGAAAACTCGGGTCCAACCCTCAACCCTGTTTACTTCCTATATGACCTTAGGCAAGTTCTTAAAGTTCTGTGAGCCTCAGTTTCAATCTTAGTAAAGTGAGGATGTTAAACTAGATTAGGAGTTCTTAATCTGGGGTCTGTAGGTAGATTGGAGGGGGGGGGCTGTGAACTTGGATGGGAAAAAATTATATTGACCTCTAACTGAAATCAAACATTTCTTTCCATTATTTAAAACTTGATTCTGAGCAGGGGTCCATGGGATTTCCAAGACTGCCCAAGGGATCCATTGTTGGGGCTCTTGTTGGTAATGGGTTGAACTGTCCTCAACTAACAGGCACATGATCACCTCGGGGCAGAATGCGAAGGTTGCAGCTGTTTTCAATAAGCAGGATTATCTCTCTGCCTTCGGGGTGATGCACGATTGGCTTGCTGTGGCGAGGGCAAGGCCAGGGAAGGGGCCCTAAGCGGCCCTGGAGAAAGGACTTAAAAACAGGCTACCCAGAGGCAGAAGGAAGTCCAGCCACGCCAAGCTTAGAGAGCTAGAAGCAAGTGTTGTGTTCTGAAGAAGAGTTCCAGTCCCATGCCAAGCTTAGAGAATGAGAGGGAGTTCCAGCCACGCCAAGCCTAAGAGAAAGTAGCAAGAAGCAAGCCCTGTGTCTTAAGTTTTCTATGCAGCTGTTTCTCCCGGAGAAAGCAGAAGCCGGGAGCTGGGGATGCCCGATGCCT
>JAQQSW010001742.1:0-16306 GCA_028646575.1 Pseudocheirus occidentalis
ACTGTGGAAGCACTATCAGGATAATCCAGGATCTGGCAGCTTCTACACTGAGGGATCTAAGGGCCTGGAATACGATATTTCTAAGATTAAGGGAACTGAAATTAAAACCAAAAATCAACTACCCAGCAAAATTCAGTATATTATTCCAGAGGAAAATATGGTCATTCAGTGAGGTGGAGGACTTTCAAGCATTCTTGCTGAAAAAAACAGAACTGAACAAAAAATTTGACAATCAAACACAAGAAGCATGACAAGATAAACATGGGAAAGAAATCATAAGGGGATTGGGAAGGATATAGGGGAGAGCATATTGGGGAGGGGGTATTCAGTGTGATTCTGTTTTCAGGTGGTAGATATGGGAAAGATGGAGAGAAAATGTGTAACACAAAATCTTGTAGAAATGAATGTTGTAAACTAAAAATAGACATAAAAGTCAATTAAAACAAAGAAAATTAGAATTGGGCACAGGAAGGCCAATGAAGTTATTGAGACCAAGAAATAATAAAACAAAATACAAAGAAGAGAGTGTGAAATATCTCTTAAGATATAGACAACCTATTAAGAAGAGAAAACATAAGAATAATCTGATTTTAGATAAAAGGTACAATAAAAAAGGACCTTGACACAAAAGTACAAGGATAAAAATTGAAGAAAAGTGTCCTGAAACTTTAGAAGTGGGGAAAGTAGAGAGAGAAAAAAAAATTAACCAGTCATCACTGGAAAGAGATCCTACTAGGAAAATTTACAAGAATATCATAGCAAAATTCTGAAATCCCCAGCTCAAGGAGAAAAATGTTATTTGAAACAATTCAAATATGGTGGAGTTACAATTAAAATCACATAAGACCTAGCGGCATGTACAGTAAAAGACCACAGGTCTTTGAACCCTAAAGAGCAAAAGAACTGGGGTTATGGCCAAAAATGTTATACCAGCAAAGTTAAACATAATCCTGAATGACAAAAAAAGAATGTTCAATATATTGCCAAATTTTCATGATTTTATTGCAAAAAAAAACCTGAACTTAATAGAAAACTTGACATATAAGACCCAAGAGAAATTTAACATAAACATCAAAAACTAATTATAAAGGACTCAATAAGGACAGATTTTTTGTTTTGTATATGAGGAAATTTAAACAGTATGGCTGAGATTGTAATTAATAATTGCGTACTTAAAAATAAAGATTAGAGTAGAGCACACACATATACATATACCTACATATACACATATATACACACATATATTCATATACATATATACATGTGTGTGTGTATATATGTATATATATATATATATATATATATATATGTATTTCAGAAAGAAGGAAAAGAAGATAAAAGGGCAAGAGGATTAGGGAGGGATTTTTAGAGGAAACCCTAGTCACATCAGATCTGGATTAAAGAGAAAAAAGTATACGCATTTTGAAGATGTATATAAAGAATATAAGAAATATAAAGAAGTAAGAGAGTGAGGAAATAGATAAGGGGGTATAGAAGGATGTCTAAATTAATGATGATGCGATAAAGAGGGAACAATACGTATATTTGGAAGGCTATAGAAGTCTTCTAAAATCATATATAAATAAGAAAGTAAGAGAAAACAGGGGGAGGATAAGGGAACGCAACTTTGGAGAATGGTAAGTTAAGTAATAACAGGTCAAGGTAGCAGATAAAAGTAAAGTGGAAGAGTCAGAAGGTATGGGAAATAAGATATGCAAATAGAAAAGGAATATCTGGAGTAGAATCTATTAAGGAAAAAAGCAGGGGTAGTAATCATGAGCTTAGACAAAATTAAAGCTAAAACATTTAATTAAAAGAAAAAAGTGGGATAATACACCATATGTTAGTCACATTAATAATCAATGTTGTTTTAGACTATTAGAGTATATTATATATTATATATTTTATATTATTAAACTATATTATATATATTTTAGACTATATTAGACTATACACTATAAGGTTGGAATATTGCTGTGGTGTAGCAAATGATGAATTAGTGGACTTAGAAAAATACAGAAACACTTAGACTTATCAAAGAAGATGTTATCCATCCACTAAGAAATAGATGACAACAAAGTATAGCTATACATAGATGCATATGAATATATATGTCTGTATGTGAGTATAATTTTATATCTATATATATATACATATATATAAGTATATGTAAGTGTATATATGTAGTGTATATGTATATATACACATATACTTATATAGGACTATATATTTATATGTGTGTGCATATGCACTTAATTGTAGCCTTCTTGGGGGAGAGAAAAAGGGGGAAAAGAATGAAGTAAAAAGTGTACAGCAGAGAACAAAAGAAAGCTATAATAAGTAAAAATTGACACAATTTTTAATATCTGTTATAAGAATTCTTAAAATGGAAAATTACCATAGTATATTTTGAATTTTCTCTTGCATTCTTCTGTGCACATAGTAATTTTTGTTTTCTTTTTTTAAGTTCTAGTATTTAAATGCATGTTGTTTCTTTTCCTTTTCTAATTCTGTATTTAAGCTTTAGTATTTATGTTTAAAATAAATTAATACAAAGACAAAAGCCACCTTTTTGATTTACATCTATTATAATTCTATCACAAGATACTAGGTTTGCTAAATGATAACATGAGAGAACCCTGGAGGAAGCTAGGAGAGGGATGTTTGAATATAGGTGCAGACATACTCAAACATGGATACTGGAGAATCAAGACATATACTACAGCTCATGCAGATCAGTCTCTTTTGGGAATGGATGGGATGAAGGGCAGAAAAGCCTATAAATTCATCTTTAATTCACTCCCATTGCTTGATCTTGGTTACTGTGATTTAGTGATGAAATGGTCTGAGCTCTAAAGAGGAGTGCTCATAGACCATTAGAACTGGAAGAAACTAGCACTTATTTAGGACAATTCCATCATTTTACAAATGAGGCACATGAAGCTCTGAGAGGTTTAACTTGTCCAAAATCACAGAGCTGAAAACACAACTCAGGGTTCTAACTTCTAATTCATTTTTGCTTTCCATAGCTGACTCTCATGCCCAGAATTCACTCCGTCTTAGCCTCTGACTCGTAGAATCTCTTATTTCTTCTAAGAGCTTAATTGGTTGTTTCTTATAAGCAGCTTACATTTCTCAGTTTTTATTGACTTCCATTCTAAACCCACCTCTCTTCTGCACTACACTTATCATGTGTGTATCAATTTATGTATAGGTTGTTGCTTCCATTGGAATGTAATCTCTTTGAGAGCTAGAATTGTTTTTGCCTGTCTTCTAACATATAGCATAATGCCTAGGACATAGTAAATGTTTCCCAATTGATTGACTAAAGATACTTTTAAATCTTTCAAGTGAAATAGATATTTCAAAAATTATGAAATATCCAGCTGCAATACCACCAAGAGCCATCTTTCCAATAAGTTGGGAATTTCTAATTGCATCTCTACTAAACAAAGAAACTTATTAACTTTAATTTGTTTGGTTTCCATCGTTAGACAGAACTCATGCTAAATATTAAAACACATTTTGATGATAAAGATTTCAACATTTCCAAGTGAAAATGTGGCATTATGTTAATTTTTCATTTCAAAATATGAAAGAAATTTAAGGTCCTTACAGTAAATTGTAAAAAAATCACATCTGTGCTTCCAAATGATATATTCCAAATTTCATCAGGAAATTCTATAAGGGAGAATTTGTCACTGGCCACCTGTTCTCCTAAATCTCAGTAATAAGCTTCCCTAAAATCAGATATATTTTCTTTGAAATGCCTAGATCCCTAAAAGACTAAGTGGTTTCCCAAAAGAGTTGACAGCTCTCACTGAGAATAGAGGTTAATTTGTGATAGTTAATAAATCATAGAAATGTAGAACTGGATAGGACCATAGAGATCCTATAATTCAATTTCATAATTTTGTAACTGAAAGGCCAAGTTTCCCCACTCCCTGTGCCATGCGCTTTCCATTATTAATTGGATCAGTTCATGTTTTCTACTCAATGATAAATTAATCATCTTTTTCTTTTTTTATAGACAGCCTCATCCTACAACCAAAGTATTTTTATTTTTTGTCACAGGAAATTTGTACAGATCCTAGGAAGCCTCAGGATGTTTTTAATTATTTTTCAAATTTAAGAAGTTTTCCATTATACAGGAAATGATAGTATTTACACATAAAGTTATAATATGTTATAAAATTCAGAATTGTTCAAAAATGTATCTTCTTTTTAAGATGCTAAGATTTACATTTCAGATGAATGATGGAAATGGATATAGATTAATTGAAATTTCTCTACAACTGAAGTTTTATTTCAAGTCACTAAATGTAAGGATGCAATCATTAATAAGCTAGTCAAGAAACTTTTCTAATAATGCCTTCATGTGTCATAAGCATTAGGCAGGAATAAATGGCAATGTACAATTCATATAGAATGTCTTTATTGACCATTTTCTTTTCTTCAGATAATGCACATGTCTATTATTCTAATTTCAGTAAACTCTATTTTCAATGTATCCAATGAGTTTAACAAAGCATTATTTTTAAGGTCAAAAATAGAATCATATTCCCTCTTGAACATCACAGGCATCCTGCCCAGTTTTCCAACATGCTAATATTCTTCACTTCAACAAATATTTACTGACCACTTGTCATATTCTAAACATGGTTCTAGCCACTGAGATTGATGTAAAGGTGTAATATCTAAGCAACTTGAATCAACATCTTAAAAGCCAGAAAGCCTGGGATATTCAGGAAAACACTTGATGAAAAAGATCAGATTGAACTGGTCCTGGAAGAAATAAAGGGTTTGAATTAGATGCTATAAATTAATTCTTGGGATAAATTTAATGGTGAGGGAATTCTAGGGCAATGAAACAGTATGAACCATGAAGTAGAAGTTCATATATGCCAGGTTTGGGGGGAAGATAAAACAATTTGCCTTAAGTGGAAGACTCCCTTAAAAGGAAGAAGTGAAAAATAGCTGTAAACATTTTGATTTTGTGTATGACAAAAGGCTATAATAAAGGAAAATAATTCATGCTGATCCCCAAAGTTGCAAAACACAAAAAAGGAGACAATTAAGTTGTTGATCAATTGCAGTATTGTGTATGCGTGAGACCTCTGTATGTTCACAAAAAGATCTTAAGGGTAAGAAAAAGGACTTGCTAGGTAGCTCAGTGAATAGAGCACTGGCCCTGGAGTCAGAAGAAAAAGGACGTGCATGAATATTGTTAACCAGGAAACAATGCTTGGTGAAGAGAAACCAGAGTTGTTTGATTTAAGATATAACACCTAGGTGGTGATTTGGGGGAGTTGTGTACTTTCTCTCATGAGTTACCTACATGCATGTATTCAGCCAACATGTATGCTTTCTGGCTTCTATATGCACCATCAATAAACTCACTATCTTGAGATAGTTTAAGCCTCCTGATTTTTATAACATAACAGTTGGAAAGGAAAATGAGTTCCAAAGTATAAATGAACTTGAATAATGGAGCAAAGAGTTAGAATTTTATCATACAAACTGTGGCAAGTCATTGGAGATTTTTTTTAAGTCAAAATATTATCAAAAGAATGGTTTTGAAACATTAAATTTGACTGTGTGGATGTTGGGTTGGACTAAAAGGACAAGTAGCAAAGAGACAAAGCTATTGTAGTAATCTGAGATAGGACATGTGTGTACATATATGCATAAATACATACACTGTATGCTTTTAAATAGCCATTTATGCATGTTATATATAATACACACTATATAATGCAGCAATATCCTAAATATCTTTCATTTACATGTTAGATGTTTAAATATAAAGGCATATATGAAATATACAGTGCCTATGTATGTATGTATATATACATATATATGTTTGTATGATTATGTATATAGTAATATATCTATATATTTGTACATGAATTTCTTGAAGAAAATGCTCTTGTAGTGTAGCCATTCCTTCCCTGTGATACTATCATGAATCCATACTTTCCACCACCATCACCACACATAAACCCCACGCACTCACATGAATACTTAGAGGCAAAATACGCATATATCCATGGGAACTTAATTAAATGTACCTTTATATTTCCCATTTTAAGTTGGGACTTACCCTCCATTCCTAACCATTTTTATTGTATGTATGTGTATGTGTATTTATAGAGGGATACGGCTCATGCCTATTCTCCCATTGATCCTGCTTCATATAGTTAAGAGACTGAAAATGTACCCTCTTTCCTCTGATACACACAAAGTTAGGCAAAGTACCTATCGAGTATCCATGTCTCTTATCTCCTCTATCTCCACTCAGTTGACTCAGATAAATTGTATTGTCTCTCACAAAAGATATTAATTCACATATAAAGAAGCATGGGATTTTGTCCACCAAATATTCATTCAGGTCTTTTTCCTTCCCTTCTTTTGTTTCTTCTAAATGATTCCAATCCTTTAAGATCCTCAAAAATCTTTTGGCCCCTAGATCTTTTTGTTATGTGGACCTTTCTTGTTCTTTCTTTTACTCATTTGATTTTGGGGGGAAAATATCCCTCAAAAATTTTTTTTCTTCACTTAATGTTTCTCTGAAATTGTACTTTTCATTTGTTTCTCTTGTTTTGAGATTATTGCCAGTCAAGTATCTTGAATTTTTGTTGTTCTGTTGTGATTTCACTTGTCTATTCATGTATGGACTAAATGTTGCTCTTTTAATAAAGGCCCATTTTTTTCTCTACCTTTAGGCAGTTAGGTTACAACTTGGTCTTCTTTGTTTCATAAAATATTTCACTCTTTTCTTTTATCTGATTTTTTTCTTGACTATGGAGTAATATTGTCATTTTTTTGATGGAGGTTCCTTTCTAGCTGCAGACTTTTCTAATGGTCATTTGCATAATTTTCATCCAGCACTGAAAATTTGAAATTTAGAGATGGCTTTCTGTTTCAAGGTGAGGGCTTTTCTCTCACGATCATTTGTGAACATAAACAATTGATAATTTATGATCATCTGTATTCAAAAGTTCTGGTTATTTTTCTCATTATTTATAAGACCATGGTATTTAGATTTGTACATTCATCATGCTTTCCCCCTTTGTGGGAAGTCTATGATTCTGAAGTTAATTTTGTACCTGTTGTCTTCAGTCAGCTATTTTGATCTTTTAAAATTTATGTGCACTTTAAAATTGTCTACTTTGTTTCTGTATTCTGCCATGTTCTTTTTCCAACTCTGTATTTTAACATGTCCTGTATCTGACATTATCTTTTTCAAAGATGATTGCCTATGCTTTGTTCTATTGTGCTGCTTTAAAAGCTCTGATTCAGACTTACTTTCTATATATGCTTATCTTCTTTTGGAAATTGTATTTCTTTTATGAACTACTCTCGAGCATTTCACTATCCTCTTTTTTCACTGGTGGTTTTTACTTCATTGTAAAATATATCTTCAATATATAATAGTTGTTCTTTAAGGTTTTTTCCCTTCTGTCTTGGAATCAGTTGAGGAAATTCCTGAAAACTAGGTTTAATTTCTTCTTAGATGTAAAAATCTCAAGTGACATTAACCACCAGAATAATAATTCATATGTTTACCATTATACAAGCATTGTTTTTCTCTATTTTATCCATGAGAAAACTGTGGTTTAAAAAAAGTTGAGCAACTTATCCAGTATCATTCCTTTAGCAGGTATTGGGGCAAACTTATATCTTCTTACCCCAAGATCAGTGTTCTTTCCTTTATATCATATCTTTATGCAAGGTTGTAAAATGAAACCTTTTTCTTTTGGTTTTGCCAAAACTAGCCAGAGAATCTCAGAAGACTTCAAGTGTTCTATTCTGGTCAATCTTCCTGCCACTTCCATGTGATTGAAGAGTTTATTCTCTTTAGCCACACCCTTAAAGTCATACTCATATCTCTTTGTACACTAACTTACCTGTACTCTAATGTGATTCATTTAAATCCCTCCACTCATAGATATACATTCTAGAGTATAAAATCTACTTTATTACTTTTACTTGATATTTTATAATTCCTTGGTATGCATTTAGTTACTAATAATTATTTAAGTCTGTCATCTCTCTCATCATTGTTATTTCTCTTTCCACCACTGAAAATTGTGCCTATTTGTTCTTATTTTTCTCAATCTTTCCTAAATGTCTTTTAATATATGCTCCATGGAGATGTTCCTATATTAATAGCAAATGCAGAATATAGCAAAAAAAAAACAAAATAAGCTAGAACTTCTGATACCAGAAGACAAGTTTCAAGTCATAAGTATCCCTGAGACTCGGTTGCATGAGTCTATGATTGCTCTGTGGATCTGTAAGGTTATCTAACTTATTTAAGAGGAATTAACATTAAATATATTATATTTGTGTTATAATTATATATAAGTACATATAATATTACATATTGTATTAATAATACATATTATGTTATAATAATAAGTAAGTAAAAATTAGCAAAGGAGTGGTCTTGCATAATAAACAGATATGCTGAAATAAGGAAATCC
Organism: Pseudocheirus occidentalis; assembly: GCA_028646575.1. Classification (NCBI taxonomy): domain Eukaryota; kingdom Metazoa; phylum Chordata; class Mammalia; order Diprotodontia; family Pseudocheiridae; genus Pseudocheirus; species Pseudocheirus occidentalis. The sequence goes on from JAQQSW010001742.1 coordinate 8,490, forward strand.
AGAAATGAGAAAGGTAAAGCATGGTTGATAACATTTGGGTGAATGAGCCACTTATATTTTATGTCTTATATGTATATCATTGTTTGCATGCTGTGTCTACCATTGGAATGTGAGCACTCTGAGGAAAAGAGCTATGTTTCGTTTGGCTTTTTGTCTCCAGCACTTAGTATATTATTTGGCACAGAATAGTCAGTTAATAAATATTTGTTAGCTAATTGGCTGAAGATCAATTGAGGTAGAAAAAATGTTATATTTTCATCATAATCCATTGCAAGGTACCCAAATTGAAGGAATACATGCATGAGGAGTCTGGAAATGAAATCACAAGTCAGGCACAGTCATGATTTGTAATGTTGGAGCAGTTAAATTCTTTGGCCATCTATTAGAGACCTGTGCTCAAAGAAGAAGAGGTGATGACTTTTTAAATTGTCTTACTGAAAATTTCATTATTCAAAATGTTAAGGAAACAATAGGGGGGAAATTCATTTGGTACCTGAAGTTCAAGAATGAGGAAGAAATGATTATGTAGTAATGGGTGGGGTAAGCAGGGAAATGAAGAGAACCCCAATGGTACATAGCTAGTGCTTTGTGATAAAAAGGAAGAGTAAAACCATGCTACTATGTATTCCAAAATTGAAAGACTTTAGAAGGCTTAGAATGGAGTGTAATAAATAAAATTCTATATACAGGGAAATTAAGTTCAAGAGGGATATAAAGAATTCCAGAGTGAAATATTGATGATATAAGAAAAATAATACTAATTAAGAGCAAAACGATCATTTGTATAAAAGACTGAGATGAATCATATGGACTTTATTGACTAACTCTTATTTTTAGAAAGAAATATGCAAAATGTGGAAGCAAAAATAATAATAAATGAAGGAATGATGCTATAAGAAAAAAAATTCTAAGATTACTAAAGGTTAAGGTGATACAAAGATTTCAAGGAAGCTAAGGGCAGTAAGAAATCATTTGCAGTAGTTATGTTGGGAAAGAGAATAGTTCCAAAGTAGGGTGGAAACATGATCATTGATGATGACAAAACTGTAGAAAGAAACAGGTCATAGCAGACTAATCTCATTTCCATTCATCACAGGTTTTGGAAAGTGATAAAATAGAGGAATGATGCAAAGATAGTTGTTTTCCACTCATTTCAGTTGTTTCTGACCCTTGACACTTCCATTTGGAATTTTCTTGGCAAAGATACTGGAGTGTGTTTTTTTTTAATTTCCTTCTCCAGATCATTTTACAGATGAGGAAATTGATAAGTGCATTTGGGGGGTGGGTTGGTTTTTATTTATTTATTATTGTTGTTTTTTTTTCTTTTTTTGAAATTAACATTTCTGCTTATTTTTAGTTTACATGACTCATTTCCACAAGATTTTGAGTTACACATTTTCTCCCCATATTTCCCCTACCCACCACCCTAAAACAGTTGTCTCACTGTATACCCTTCCCAAATCTGCTCTCTGCTATATCCTCCCCAATTCCACCTCTGACTTTCCAGTAGAGCAAGAAGGATCTACATACACCAGTGCCTGTATATCTTATTTCCCAGTTCCACAAAAATAATAATAATAATAAATATTTTTAAAAACATTTTATTTTAAAACTTTAAATTCCAGATTTTTTTCCTTCCTCTCTTGGCACACACCTTTACTGGGAAGATAAGCAATTCAAAATGGGTTGTACATGTGTAGTTACACAAAACATTTAGTGGATATATTGTGAAAGACTGACTATATTTCCCTCCATCCTATCCTGTCCCCTACTTGTATTCTCTACTTTGTCCCTCTCCCATTACAAAAGTGTGTGTTTTTAACTACTTTTCCCCCCAAAATGCCCTCCCTTCCATCATTCCTCCTCTCTTCCCCATCCCCCCTACTCCCTGGTAAGGCAAGATACCCAATTTAGTGTGTATGTCCTTCCCTCCCTAAGCCAAATTTAATGAAAGTAAGGTTGACCCTTCTCTTTTGCCTTCCTGTTGTTTCCATCCATTGTAACTGTTATCCATTGCCTCTTCTATATAAGATAATTTACTTCATTTTGTCTCTTCCCATCTCCTTTCATCATATTCCTCTCTCACCTCATAATTTCACCTTTTAACCATCATCCCTTCCTATTCAGTTGATCCTGTGCCTTCTGTCTATGTACACCTGGACACATACATACACAGTACCATATGTATTCATATATATATATACACCTTTATATTCCTTTCAACTATTCCCATACTGAGAAAAGTTTCATAAGTTACAATGATTGTTTTTCTGTGTAGGCATGTAAATAATCGAACTTTGATAAATTCCTTATGATTTCTTTTCCCTGTTTACCTTCTCATGCTTCTCTTGCTTCTTGTATTCAAAAGTCAAATTTTCTATTCAGTTGTTTTTTTTTCCATCAAGAATGCTTGAAAGTCCTCCACCTCATTGAATGAACATATTTTTCCCTGAAACATTATATTCAGTTTTGCTGGGTAGGTGATTCTTGGTTTTAATCCTAGCTGGTTTGACCTCTGGAATATCATATTGCAAGCTCTTCAATGCCTTGATGTAGAAGTTGCTAGATACTGAGTTTTCCTGATTGTGTTTCCACAGTATTCAAATTGTTTCTTCTTGGCAGCTTGTAATATTTTCTCCTTGATATGGGAACTCCAGAAACTGGCTATAATAGTCCTAGGAATTTTCTTTGGGGGATCTTTTAAAAAAGGTAATTGCTGAATTCTTTAAATTTCTATTTTGCCCTCTGGTTCAAAAATATCAGGGCAATTTTCCTTGAGAATTTCTTGGAGGATGATTTCAAGGTTCTTTTTTTTTACTTTCATGGCTTTCAGGGAGTACAATAAATTTTAAATTGTCTCTCCTGGATCTATTTTCCAGGTCAGCAGTTTTGCCAATGAAGTATTTCACATTGCCTTCTATTTTTTCATTTGTTTAGATTTGTTTAATAGTATCTTGATTTCTCATAACATCACTCACTTCCATTTGCCACAGTCTAATTCTGAAGCAAATATTCTCTTCAGTGAGCTTTTGAAATTATTTTTCTATCTGGAAAATTCATTTTAAGGCATTTTCTCCTCATTGACTCTTCAGGCCTCTTTTGCCATTTGAGTTAGTCTATTTTTAAGGTGTTATTTTCTTCTGTCAGGTTTTTGACTCTCTTTTAGTGATTGTCCTGCATCATTCTCATGTCGCCTCCCAATTTTTCCTCCTCTTCTCTTACTTGATTTTCACAATCCTTCTTGAACTCCTCCATGGCCTGTAACCAGTTCAGATTTTCCTTGGAAGCTTTTGGTGCAGGAGTTCTGACTGTATTGTCTCCCTTCCGTTCCATGCTTTGATCCTTTCTGTCCTCCCCCAAAGGAATCTAAAGTTGGATGACTGTGCTTGCTTTGCTTCCTTTGTTTTCTCATGTTGCCCATCAATGACTTAACTTTTGAGGTCTTTGCCACAGAAGAACTATGCTTCTATAAGGGAGAGCTTTGTCCCAAATGTCTGGGGTTTTGCAGCTGATGGAGTTATTAGCAGGGCACTGTCTCTACAACCCCTACCAACTTTGGCTCACTGGCCAAACACCTAAGACCATCATCCAGATCCAGGCAGTTTAAGGGAAGAGTAAATAGCCTCTGAATGGTTGCTTGACACCCCCCACCCACCCAAGATCTGCAGGATATGGGCTCTGAAGCAGCCATGTGGAGGCAGCTGAAGGGCTGCTGCTTCCACTGCTTCTTGCTCTGGGAATAGAAGCCTATGGCTCCATCCCACTCCCTGAGATTCAGCAGAGTTCTACTGACCTTTTAGTTTGTCTTTAGTATTTATGGGTTGATAATTCTGGAAACCACCATAGCTACCTGTGATCTGCTCTTCTGAATGCTCTTGATAAATGCATTTTAAACAAGTATTTGGGAAAGAACTCTTACTCTTGTGAAAAATATAAAGTGCTGTGGGTTCAATAGGACAAAGTCTGTTGGATTTAGAACTAGTTGAATGGCTGTCCTCAACGAACAGCTTAGCTCAATATGAGAGTTCAAGAAGGTCTCCAATGGAGCTACTCAAGAATCTGTGTCTTTTTTGCCTTATGTAATATTTTAATCAATGACTTAGGTAAATATGTTTGTAAAGCATGAAAGAGTTATGGTGGATAGAGTTCTGACACTGGTATCAGGAAGGCCCAGATGCTTATCTGACCTTGAACAAGTCACTTAACCTCAACAAGTCTCAGTTTCCTCAAATGTAAATCAAGTGAGAAAATAATTGTAAAGCACTTAGGAAAGTACCTGACACATAGTATGCACTATATAAATATTACTTATTATTGTCATTATTATTATTAGCCAGAATAATCATAACTTATATGAAGTAGAGTTAAGAGATATAGCTGACATTTGGCACACTCAATATTCAAAAACACCTTGATAGTATAGAATATTAAACTGAACCAAATAAAATAAAATTTAATAGTGATAATGTAAGGGCTTATATTTGGATTTCTTAAATATCTATTTTTCTTGCATAAAAAGATAAAAATTCATATAAAAACTCTTGTAAATTATACTCTCAATAAGAGGTAACAATGTGGTATGGAAACTGGAAAGTTAATATTAATCTACATTAATAAAAGTATAATATCTAATATTGACAGACTGATAATTATATTGAAATTTGTCCTTAAACCGGAGTATTGTGTATAGTTCTAGGTACCATATTTTAGAATAAATATTGAGAAGAAGGAAGGAACTCAGAAGACAACAACCAAGAGTACAAATCACTTTCTTGTCATATGAGAACTGAATGAAAGAACTGGGCATGATTAGCTTGGACACAAGATAATATAGGGGAGAGATGAGAGCCATGATCAATTATTTGAAAAGTTATCTATGGAATAGTAATTAGACTTGTTCTAGCTGACCACAGCAAACACAAGTAGAAGCCATGTAATGCAATTAACAAAAATAAAAGTTTTAGCTTGATGTAAGGGAAAAATTTTCAAAGTTATAGTTATCTGAATGTGGATAGGGTTCTTAAGTTTTAACGCAATCTAAGGAACTCACTTCAAGCATAGTATGGATGGCTGTAAAGATTGGAATAGATAGCCACTAATCCTAGAACTCTGCTATTCCATTACTATAAAGCATCATGGGGAGATTGGTGCTATAAAAATATTGGGGTTTGGAGCATCAAATAAAACTAATGGAACCAAAATTAGAAGGAAATTTGCAAATGAAAAAAATTGCAGTAAGTTTCTCTGATAAAATCCTTGCTTCTTAAATATATAGGAAACTGAGACAAAACTATTAAAAATAAGAGCCATTCTCTAACTGATAAATGGTAAAAGGTTATCAATAGGTAGTTTTCAGAAAAATAAACCAAAGCTACTAATAGTCACATTAAAATGCTCTAAATCACTAGTGATTAGGAATAGTGTTGGGAGGGCAGTGTGGAGCAGAGAGCAGAGAAGAGCAGACGGAGAGAAAAAGCTCCAGCCAGGCACCCAGCAAACTCACCTAGCCTAAGAGGTTTCCAGCCAGCTCACCAGAGGACAGAGGATCATCGAACCAGGTAGGAAAAAAACTCGGGTGCCATAGCAGGGGCAGCAAGTTCTGTGAGGGAAATCTGTATGTTTAAACTTATACACCCGTACTGCCAGAAGCCAAGATTGAGGAATAAAGTTTAGTGGCTCCTCTACATCCCTCCCAGACCAAGAAAATCCCTGAATTAAATGTACTAATCAAAGTAAAAGCTTGAATCAGGGGAAGCGGCCCCAGGCTGGGGCAGGGTTGAGGATGGCAAGTAGAAGATAGTAAGGAATCTAAGCCCAGTAGGGAGGAGCCAGCAAGCCCTACCAAGAAAAGCTGATTTAGCACCATTTGCCCAATCAGCAAACAACAGCTCTGCCTCAGGCCTTCAGCTATAGCCTGTCCTGAACCTGCTTGAGCTATAGCTCAGGGACACAGACTCTGAAACCTGAAGGAGCTAGACCATCTGGCCCCAACAAGTTACTCTGTAAGCATCAGGGTAACTCAGGTGAAATACTGAGAGTCTTGGTTTTGGCATCAGGCTACATACTCAGGGCTTACAGATACCAAGCCCCCACCTCCCAACCTGACAAGCTAAAACTTCGGTAACCCAGACTTGGATATCCACTCCAAATTCCAGGACAAAGGTACTCACAATGGAAAGAAGGAAACTGCAAAGGCTAGGACCATCAAATCTTTTTATAGTGAGCAAGAACAAACAAATTCAGAAGGCAACAGGGACTCTGTGTCCACACTGGAGACCACAGAAGGAAATGCAAATTGGTCTCAAACCTCCTTGGAGTATCTCAAAAGAGATTTTAAAAATGAAATCAGAGAACTAGGAGATAAATTCAAATCTACAGTGTCCAAATTGGAAAAAAAAATCTCGCTGAAGAAATGAAATGTTTGAAAAGTAAAATTGGAGTGCTAGAACAGGAGGTCCAAAACCTAACTTGAGAAAATGCCTCCCTAAAAGTGAAAAATGAAAATAAGGATAAGGAACTCCAAAAACTAGCTGAAGAAAATAACTCACTAAAAATTAGAATCAGACAAACTGAAGCTAAGGACTCTATGATGCAACAAGAGCCAGGCAAACAAAACATAAAGATTGAAAAATTGGAAGAAAGTGCAAAATATCTCACTTGAAAAACAACGGACCTGGAAAACAGGTCCAGGAGAGATACCCTACGAATTATCGGCCTACCAGAAAACCATGATGAAAAAACCAGCCTGGACAGCATCCTCCAAGAGATTGTTAAAGAGAACTGTCCTGAGGTCCTAGACTCAAAGGGAGAAATGGTTATTGAAAAAATCCACCGATCTCCTCCTGACAGAGATCCAAAATTGAAACCTCCAAGAAATAGTGTAGCAAAACTCCAGAGCTACAAAGTTAAGGAGAAAATACTGAATGCAGCCAAAAAGAAGCAATTCAAATATCATGGAACTACAGTCAGGACTACACAGGATCTGGCAGCTGCTACATTAAAAGATCAGAGGGAATGGAATGCCACTTTTCATAAAGCAAAAGAGCTAGGACTGCAACCAAGGATCAACTACCCAGCAAGACTGAACATATACTTTCAGGCAAAGAGATGGTCATTTAATGAAATAAAGGACTTTGAGACTTTCCTTATGAAAAAGCCTGAGCTCAATGGAAAATTTGATCTCCACTTACAAGATGCAAGAAAGACCTAAAAAGGTAATCAAGGAAAACAAACACTCACACACACATATACATGCACAGATGCTCACACATGCTCATAACTTGGGACTCAATAAGAGCAAACTATTTACATTCCTTTATGAGAAGCAGATACCTGTCAATACTGAAATTTGTATAAATATTGTGATCCTTGAGGGGCAGGTACAAAGAAAGAGGGTGTGGGTAGAAACAAACTAACCTGAAGATTAAAAAAAGTGTTTAGGGAAAGAAAGGGGAGAGGAGGAAAGGTAGAGGTAGAAGACGGTAGATTGTGTCACAGGATGAGGCATAAAAACCATACTAGAGTGGAGGGGGGGTATGGAGGGAGATGAGTGTCATACAATCGTTACTTTCATTGGTTCTGATTTAAAGAGAGATCAATACAAATGGCTAAGTTTAGATTCTAACATGAAAAGACACAAAAATTCATAGTAATGGAAAAGAGGGAGGGAGAGGAGCAAGGTATGAAATTTACTAGCATCAGTTTAGGTTCAATAAGGGAATAACATACTCTGTTAAGAATAAAAATCTATTGTACCCTACAAGCAGTAGGAGGGATAAGGGGGGAAGGGTGTAAGAAGGGGAGCATATTCAGGGGGG